>VMDO01002357.1:0-69320 GCA_007922755.1 Pedetes capensis
TCAAATAGCAAGGCGCGAGCGGGAAGGGGGAAGGTTTCAGCATTCTGAGACGTTGGTGTTAGCAGGTAACAGGAAGCGGCAGTTTAAGATAGCTCGGGACCTCCCAAGTTGGGAGGGGTGGGGTCTCTCTGAGGCAGTGGAAATATTTTCTTAGCCTGATCTATAAAATGGCTTTTCTGTGGCTAAGCTGGGTCCTTTAAGGCTACCTGAGTTCCTTGACAGGACAGTGGAGTCCCAGGGAGCTTCAGAAGGGCAGAGAATAATCTGTCAGTGACAGAAGAGACAGCCCAGGGAGGAGAGGCCTCCAGGTGGCATAAGTCAGAAGCTACTTGTCAGAGCTTCTCTGCGGAGTAGGAGACAGGACTCTAGATGCACAAGTTTGCTGGGTGTGTCTGTTTATGTTCAGTTTATGGAATTCCTGCTATGTGCAAGCAAAAGATCCATTACAAGCGTTATTTAATTTAGTCTGTAAATTTAATCTGCTAGGGACTCTGATCCCATTTTGTTGTTGTTGTTGTTAGGTGCCGTCGAGTCGGTATCCGACTCATAGGACCCTCATAGGGTTTTCAATGGCTGACTGCTTCGGGATTGCCTTGGGAGTGGATTGCCAAGTCCTCCCATTTTGCAGTGCTGGGAATTGAACTCAGGACCTCAAAGACTGCAGAGCAGCGCTCTACCAACTGAGCTAAATCCCAGCCCGATCCCATTTTGTAGGGGAAACTAAATCAAGATTCAAAGTTAAATGTCTTACACTGGTTGCACATCACCAGTAAGGGGCACTGCTGGGGTTCAAGCCCAGGATTTTCTGATTCTAGTGCCCATGTTCCTGTCACTCCCATTCCCTACTGCTGTCATCGCAACCCTAGAGGCTTAAACTTATCCCAAATGTCAGAGTTGGATGGGCCCTCAGAAATGAGCCAGTTTGGGCACCTGGCTAGCAGACACTAACCTGTGTGCCACCTCTGATCCATTGGTGGCAGATTATGAGAGCATTGTTTTGAATGGGATTCTCAGGCCAGTTACCATGACTGCCATAATCAACAAGCGACACCTGCTGTGTGTGTGGTATATCCAGATCTGTACTCATCTGGTCTCAGGCATTCTAGAACTGGTCCAAACTCTCACTTCACAAACGGAGAAACTAAGTCCCTCCACAGCAATGGAACTTAACTAAGACACAGTTAGCTGGGGGTAGAACCAGGGCAAGAATTTGGTCTTGCCATGCAATGCTCCGCGTGTCGTCTCTCAAGGTCAGTCTAACTCAGGTGCCGGTGACAAGGCTGCTTGCTGGACTTCTCCATTTCCAGTGGCATTCAGACTGGTGATGAGTTCCTGGGCAAAATGGGTCCCAGAGCCAGCCAGTGCTCCCAGTATCACTGGTGTCATTGGCTCCATGGCTGACTGGGTCCTTACAGGTGTGAGAGCAGGCCTAAGGTCACTTTCAAATCACTCTGGTTCCTTGAAAACCAGCCCTCAACAAAAGCTGATAAGGGCAGCTGTGCCACAAGATGGCTGTGCCTGCTGAAGGGCTGGATTAAAAAATGTGGTGTCCCAAGATAACCTTGTAAAAGGTCAAATTCAGGGAATTTGGATAAAAGGCTGAGCTCTGGAAAATGGAAACTTACATTGTACTTCCCCTCCCTCTTAACCACTGCATTCTGCTTCTGTACTTCTGCTTTGCCGCCCCTATAAAACCTGGACTGACCAGACCTGAGCTGCTGTTCCCTCCAAGTCCACTATAGGGGCTCAGGGTGGCTGGCTGGCCAGTCTAACACTCAAATAAATCTATTCTTCCTGTTCCCGATTCATTGGTGTATTGGAGTATTTTTTCTGGGTATGAGCCATTCAGTATAATGCAGGGAAAACCACAAACTCATGAAGAAATGCAAAGAACTTTCTGCACCCTGAGTCTGGACACCCCCATGCCCTGGCCAACCAGCCACTTCACCCTCTAGAGCTCCATTTCTCATCACCCAGGTTTATAAAGGATGAGGAGAAATTCCCAGGAATTTGAGCAAAATCCATATGATTAGTCCATGGCGCTAATTATGAGAAATTTGTGCTTTTTTTTTTTTTTTTTTTTTTTTTTGCTGCAACTGAATAAGCAATAATTGCTCCCTTTCATCAGACAGGAAAAAGGAAAGACACCACTTGGGCAAGAAGCAGACTGGCCAGAAAGCTCATTGGCTGCAGCTGATAGTGAAAGATGATGTGAATTCCTACCCCATTGGAGCTCTGTAGAAATTTGCTGAATAAATGAATGAATGAACAACTCAGTAAATTCAATGCCACCTCTGCAAATTGCCTGCTTGCTAACCTTGTTAAGCCCTTTCCCTTCAGTGCAACCACTTTCTATCTTAAAACTTTCATTTGATCTCTTTATAGCATATACTAATATCTGAAATGACCTTTCCAAAGTTGACTTTTTATTTATTGTTTGTTTGTTGTTTGTTTTGAAACAGGGTCTCACTAAGCAGAACAGGCTGGCCTTTAACTCTTGATCCTCCTCCTTACATCTCCTGAGTGCAGGGATCATAGGTAAAAGCCACCATATCTGGCCAATTCCAGAACATTTCCATCACTACTAAAAGAAATCTTTACTTATTAGTACTTCTATTCACTTTCCCCAGACTCCTCCCAGTCCTAATCCATTTTCCATCTCTGTGGATTTGCCTACACTGGGCATTCATATAAATGAAACACACAATTAGTCCTATGTGGCATTTTTATATCGTAGCCATCTGGCGGGTGTGAAGGGATGTCTTATTGTAGTTTTGATTTACATTTATTTTATGGGCAATGATATTGAACATCTCTTCTTATGCTTTTTGGCCATGTGCATATCTTTTGCATTTATAGTAGATTTCAGTTTGGACTCCGTGCGTTTCCAGTGCTTAATACCCACCCAGGGCTGGTGTGCCTCTAGATGAACATTGACAGTAAAGGGTAGAAAGACATGGCTCCCAACTATTCTCTTCCCTTCCCTTGTCTCAGTCTTTTAAATAAAAAATCAAGCTGAAAAGCATCTTTCAAATTCCCTTTACCCACCTTGGAATGTCTTTTTTTCAATCATTCCAGGAAGCCCTCTGGGCTCTGGGTGGATCTGGCAGTAGGATGCAGATTTTCACTCTTTCTTTTGTTTCTTTGACTGGTAGTTCTAGGAGGAAATGGCTTTCAAATCGTGTAATAATAGAAACCATTTATTAAGTGCCAGGCACAATACTAAGTGGTTTACATACATTTCTTTACTTAATCTTCACAATGATCTTATGAAGTAGATTATATTATGTTGTTTTTACAGATGGGGAATAGAGATTCTGGGAAGTTATGTTAATTTTAAAGTCACACAGCAAAGAAATAGCTGCATTTATTGGGATGAGTCTGAAGGCACTGCATAGACTAAGGAGCTGTCTTGCCATTCTCTATCATCAGCCATGAATGGCATTGGGGCATTGGCTTACTTAGCTCAGTGGTGGAGTACTTGCCTAGCTTGTGCATGATCCTGGATTTGACCATCAGCACCACCAAATAATGACATTTTTTTTTTAGGTGCCCTTGAGTCAGGTCTGACTCATAGCAACCCTCATAGGGTATTCAATGGATGATTGTTCCAGGATTGCTTCAAGAGTGGACTGCCATGTCCTTCTCCTGTTTTTGCAGTGCTGAGGATCGAACCCAGATCCTCAGAGAATACAGAGCAGCACTCTACCAACTGAGCTAAACCCCAGCCCCCCAAATGGCATAATAGAATGTTGTAGAAAATTTTAAATCAAAAATTAAGATGTTATAATGTTTGGTTAAAATGTAATTACTAGAATTTAATCTCCTTGTTTAAAACTTATGCATTCCATCCTGTAGGTCACCTCCTATCTCCTGGCTTCTTATCTATTTCCATGACAACCTCCACCTTGTTAGCCACTTCCCAATTTCTTACAAATGCTAAACTCAGTCTACTGAGTGTACTCTCCACCCTGTAATCCACTTCTCCATATAATGTAGATGTTACCTGCCTATTTCCATAGTAACTAGCCTAACCCACCTACAGATGATCATGCAGGCTCTGCACATGTGGTTTCAGCTGACAACCCCCACCCTGTAAACTATATAACCTCAGTAGAACTGGGGTTTGGGGTTAGTCCTGAGAGGACCTGTTTCCTTGGGCTGACCTTGCTATAGCAATACATTTTTTATTTTACTCAACTCCTGAGTCTCTTGAAGTACTTTCAGTTTTCTCACGCTGCTTCAACATAATTAGTAATTTATCATTTCAGAGTTAGGACTCCTGTTCAATTCTGACTCCAAGTTAACCTATTCAAATACTCTCTGAGGTCCCAGGTTTCTCATTTTAAAAGACATCTCATGGGGTAATCATGGGGGTTAAGTGAGCTAATTTACTTGTAAATTTGTGTTAGAAATGGAAGCCTCTGGCTCTAGGAGTTATAGTTTAGGCCCTTCATGACATGATTCCTATAAACTTTAGTAATTTTTGTTGTTGCTGTTGTTCGATTTGGGAGGTGAACCCAGGGCCTTGCCCATACTTGCAAATGCTCTACCCCTGGGCTGTACCCCCAGCCCATTCTTTATTTTTTGAGACAGGGTCTCGCTAAGTTATGCAGGCTGCTTCTTGCCCTGAATTTGTGATCCTCCTGCCTCTGCCTCCCAAGCTGGGTACGTGAGCCACTGCACTTGGCTTGTTTTATTTTTTTGAGACAGGGTTTTGCTGTGTAGCCTCAGTTGTCCTGGACCATGCTATGATGACCAGGCTGGCCTCAAACTTACATCAATCCTCCTGCTTCAGCCTCCTGAGCGCTGAGATTAGAGGTGTAGGCCACTGCCCCCAGATTTGCTAACTTTTAGTGGAAATCCTAGGAAGCGTGAGCCCAGTGCTTGGCACATGTGGCCAAGAGGTTAGAAAATGTGGACTGACTGAGACCATTTGCTCCGCACATCCATGGTGATGAGGTACAATGAAAAGTAGGCCTGGAGTCAGAGGAAACTACTTCCATCCTGGCTGTCCCTTGGAAGGGCTGAAAAGCTAGTTAAGTCCCAGCCCCTTTGAAAACTGAGGGGACAGGGTCAGGACCTGACAGGATGTGAGTTCCTTCTTAGCTCTGACCTTTCCACTCTGTCCAGCAGAAGACTGCCCCACCCGCCTGGACACACACTGTTGTTTTAAAGGTCCCAGTGCAGCCGCCTCCTGACTTCCAGTGTGTGCAGTGCTCAGCCCCCCAGTGAGTGGCCTTGTTATGAATGAATATCCAGCAATAACATCAGGTTTGCAGTTTCATAAAGAAGTCACTATGGTGACCAGAGCAGAACGAAAGAGTGCTACTCCAAGAGTCCGCCAAGGTCTCCTGCCTTTCATTCCGAACCCTGCTGGCTCCGCACTGTGAGCGCAGCTGAGTGAAGTGCTTCAAGGTTAAGGGAACAAAGAAGGAACAACTAGATCAGCTTGTCTGGCCCCTTCCTCATCAGTCTCCACAGGTCTGGGTGGAGCAGGCTGAGTCTGGAAGGAATAAGGACTTGGATACAAGAGCCAATTCCTGCAAAAGGAGGTCACCTCTGAGGGTTCCAGGGGGCAGAAGTGGGGCTCCCTCCCCTCCAGTGCCAAGCCCAGAGACAGCCAAGACCAGGCCTTGCCTCTGCTGGAGGAGAAACGTGCCTTATGACTCATTTAGAGTCTGTGAAAAGCTATTTGGGGACTTGCTGTTCTCCTTTATCCAGCAAACATACTACAGTAGATAATGATGTGTTGTGACCCAAAGAACAGAAATGGCAGGCTGGTGGAGCCTCTGGCTCCTTGGATGGGGACTCAATCTTCCTGCCCATCAAATCCTGGGTAACCCAGTCACCCCCACCTTTGGGTCTGTACTCCCCAAACAGAGAACTGAAGTCTGAGGTCCTCTTGTTATGAGGTAACCTAGGCTCGCTCGCTCTTTCTTTTTCTTTCTCTCTCTCTCTCTTTCTTTCTTTCTTTCTTTTTCTTTCATTCTTTTTAAATTTTTTTAAAAAATTTTTTATTGATAAATGTTAATAGCATACAAAATAGTAAGGCTTTTGCTATTTTAGACAAAGCTGTGCCACTGACCTACACCTGAAGCCCTGTATCTATTTCCTGAAGAATTTAAACACTTTCCCCTTAAGAAATCCATGTTCATTAGAAAAATTAGACAATTAGGATAATTGGGACATGTACCTGAGCAGAAGGAAATCCCACAGTGATTTTACCACATAGAAATAATAATTGACTTTGTTGTTCATTACTGTACAAAGATTTTTTTTTTCAGTACCAGGGTTTGAACCCAGGGCCTCACACATTCTTTGCAAGCACTCTACCTCTGAGCTGCACCCCCAACCCATTTTTGCACTTTTTATTTTGAGGCAGGGTCTCACTAATTTACACAGGCTGCCTCTGGCCTCGAACATGCAATCCTCTCGCCTTCACTTCCCAACTTGCTGGGATTACAGGTACGGTCCACTGCACCCAAGCTTCTACAAAGATTTTTTTGAAGACGTCTATGCTAGGTTCTGTACTGTGTTAGAGGTGCTGAGATGAAGAAGGTGGATCTCATAGGGTTTTTTCTTTCTATATAAAATAAATTTTATTGTGTATATTTAAGGATTCACAGGACTCTTCGATGTAGAGCTGTATGCATATGTTATTGTTAGATGCCATCAAGTAGGGTCCAACTCACAGTGACTCTTCGTACAACAGAAGAAACACTCCCTAACACTGTGCCATACCTGGCACTATGTCAGTGCTTCTCTGCTCTTCAAAAGATTTCCAATGGCTGATTATTTTGGGAGTGGGCTGCCGGGTCCTTCTCCCAAGCCTATTGCAGCTGGTATTCCCAGGTCATCTCCCATCCAAAGACTAACTAGGCCTGACCCTGCTTAGTTTCCATGTCTGATGAGACTGGACTTCAGGGTAATATGTCAGTACACTTCATGCATATAGCTTCCTACAAAATCTCTGCTGGGCGTTTTGTTTTGTTATGTTTTTTTTTAAGACAAAATCTCACTATGTATCCCAGGCTGTCTTCAAACTAGGAATCCTCCTGACTCAGCCTTCTGAGTGCTGAGATTATAGGCGTGAGGCACCAAGCCTAGCATTCTGCTACTTTTAAAACAAGCACAGATAAAACAATGAATAGGAATCTGGTATAAAACAAGCCAAAGTGAATTCGAACTGAATATTCAGGTCATCTTTGTGTTTGCCTTTGGATAAGCAAGTGTATAGTCAGAGGAGCAGATAGGGGTCGACACTGAACCAGCTTCCTGGGAGTGAATGACTATGACTAGAGGCTAAGTGTATAGGAGATGCCTGGGACCCCACTCCTGGCTCAGAATTTATATTGGGTGAACCAAATGACCACTGGCTCCCACCCAGGCCTCCAGACCCTTGGGCAGGATGGTAAGGATACTTTCTGCTTCATATGCATAGTCTCATTTCATGTAAACTTCACAGCAGCTGTTGGTAGAAATGATGAATATCACTCCCACAGTGCAGATGAAAAACTGAGACACAGGAACTGAAAACACAGAAGAAATTCTAACAAAATGATTCCAGTTTGTAGTGTGTGGAGGGTGGCTCTTTAGCTGAGGTTGTCAACCATGTCTCAGAAAACTTTGCTGAGCCCTCAGAGCAAATGGCAACCTTCTCAGAAAAGCACAGGAGGCCTTTGGAATCATTTGCATGGACATGGAACTCTCTGCTACCTTCCTATACTTGCTAGCTGTGTGACCTTGGGCAACTTAATGTCTCTGTGCCCTCGTTGTTTTTTTTTACCAGATTTTAGGGTAAAGTCCCAATTCCAAGATTTAGGCTTGGCCACCCCATCCCCAATACACCACGACAAATAATGAGGAAAAGCAGAGAAAGAGATTTAATCAATGTATGCATTGGGAAGAGGAGCAGGTGACCCCAGGTCAATCTTCAGGGAATGTACAGGAGCTTCAGACTTAAACAGAGGAGAAGTTAGGGGCAGGGGGAAGAAGAATGCATAATTAAGCAGTCTTGATCAGGACATTTTCAGAAAACTGTCATGGCTGGAGTTTGTTTATAATTTCTTGTCAAAATAGATGTTTGTCAGTTACTGCTTGCTGGATCCAAACTGACTGTGGGTTTTAGGATAAGGGCTTGAGACTTTCAGATGCCTTTTGGGGAGTCTGCAATGTTTTTCAGTAAAGGCAGTTTATAAGTTCCTCTCATAAGTTACCCATTTTGCCATGGGGATAATTATGGGTTGTACCTCATAGAGATGGAATAAAGTGGCTTCTTTCTTTCTTTCTTTCTTTCAGCCGGGGAGGTTGAACTTAGGGTCTCTCACATGCTAGGCAAGTGTTCCACAACTGAGCTGCATTTCCCAGCACACCCTTTAAAAATTTTTTTTGTTGTGAGACATGATCTCACTAAATTGTGCAGGCTGCCTCTGGTCTCTAATAAGTGATCCTTCAACCTCAACCTCCCAAGTTGCTGCAATTACAGGCATGTGACATGGGTGCCCTGCTTTGGAATAAGGTTTAATTGATTTATTCCTGATATGAAGAAGTTGATAAAAGTTAGCTATTATCAGCCCAGCACTATGCTAAGGAAGCTGTAAAGACCTTAACTTATAAAGTTCTTAAAATCAAATAGCTGAGAAGAAAGTCAAATAAATAAATAAACGTTCTTCGGCTGGGGGAGTACATCAGTGGTAGAGCTCATGCTTAACATGCATAGGCCCTGGGTTCAACCTCCAGTACCAAAAAATTAAAATTAAAAAAAAAATATATAACCAGGCAGGCATGATGGTGCATACCTATAATCCCAGCAATTTTGGAGGCTGGGGCAGGAGGATCCCAAATTCAAGGCTACCTGCATAATTTAGTGAGACCTTGTCTCAAGATTAAAACTATAAAAGGGGCTGGAAGTGTAGCCCAGTGGTAGAGTACCTGCAAATTTACAAAGGATGTGTAAGGCCCTGGGCTTAGCCCTCCAGTATCTCTCTCTCTCTCTCTCTCTCTCTCTCTCTCTCTCTCTCACACACACACACACACACACACACACACACACACACAGACACTCATACACATATTCTAGCTGTGTGCATGGTACATGCCTGTAATCCTGGCAACTAGGTAGGCTGAAGCAGGAAGATTGTGACTTCAAAGTTGGAGATAGCCTGTATGATTTAGAAATTTGTCTCAATAAAAAGTAAAATAAAATAAAATAAAATGGGGTTGGGGGTGCAGCTCAGTGGTGGAGCCCTTGCCTAGTATGTTTGATGCCCTAGGTTCTATCTATATCTATGTTGTTGTTAGGTGGCACAGAGTCAGTATCCAACTCATAGTGACCCTACAGACAACAGGTGAAATAGTATTGTTAGTACTTCTCTGCTATTAATAGGGTTTCATTTCTTTTCTTTCTCTCTTTTTTTTTTTTTTTTTTTTTTTTTTTTTTTTTTTTTTTTTTTTTTTTTTTTTTTTTTTTTTTTTTTTTTGTGGTACTGGGGGTTGAACGTAGGGCCTTGCACTTGTATGCTTTGCAAGTGGTGTACAACTGAGCTGTGACCCAAGCTCATTTTTTACTTTTTTGAAACAGGATCTCACTAACTTATGCAGACTGCCTCTGGTCTCAAACTTGTGATCCTCCTGCCTCCATCTCCTGAGTGGCTGGGATTGCAGGTGTGTGCTACCATACCCGGCTGGCTCTTAATAGGGTTTTCAACGGCAGATTGTTTTTTGGGAGTGGGTTGCCAGAGCCTTCTCCCAAGCCTACAGCACCTGGTGTTCTCAGGTGGTTTTCCATCCAAGTACTAACCAGGCCTGACCTGCTTAGCTTCCGAGATCTGATGGGATGGGACGCCACAGTGGTACAGCTGTAGGCATCTATATCTATCTATATCTATATCTATATCTATACACATATTCTTAGATTTTCTTTTTCTGAAGGATTAGGTACAATAATGAGTATTTAGAAACTAGGGCTGGGTTTAACCTGTGGGTTTAGAACTAGAATATCTGATGACCAATGCACACTGATGAGCCATTTATATGAGGATCCTGTCCCAGGAGGATGGCTGAGGAACTGAAAAAACAGCCAGAGAGCAAAGCTGCAAAAGTCCATTCTTTGGACATTGACAGGCACAATTTCCATCCTAGTCCCAGTTTCTAGATTTCAGTTTTCTTTGGCTTCTCTGAGGCTCTTTTCCTTGCTGGCTTATTGCAAGGGTTAGTGTCCCTTTCTGTAAGACACACGGCAGGCAGCCTGGCCAGCCATTGTGGTTTGCCCAAGACAGTCCCACTTCTAAAACTGAAAGTTCTGCATCTCAGGAACTCCTCTTTCCCAGACAAACCAAGACGATTGGCTGAGAGCTATTCCCTCCAGACTAGTGCATTTGGGGTCAATTTTTAAGCAATTATGTTGACCTGGCAATTATTAAGAACATACAAGCTGGGTGTAGTGCATGTACTCATAGTCCCAGCTACTTGGGAGTCTAGATGGGAAGACCACTTGAGCCCAGGAATTCTAGACTAGCCTGGGTAACATAGCAAGACTATGTCTGGGGGAAAAAAAAAAAAAAAAAAAAATATATATATATATATATATATATATATATATATATAATGTTCATACATATGTGTATACACACACACATACACACATCACAGCATCTAACAACATCACACATATATGAACAAGAAAGGAGAGCAGTGTGAAAGAAAATCCCAAGAATGTGAAAGATGTCTCAAGATTACATTTTAGGTGATCGGTTCACTCAAACTCTCTTGCCTCTGCCTGGCACATAGTAGGTGCTCAATGAATGTTTGGACTAATGGTGGCTTTTGTTATGGGACTGTACTCAGTTTGGGAATTTACCTTTGAAGTATCACAGTCTCTTACACCATCTGGAGTGAGGCTTTATTATAGAAGGGCAGGAGGTGCGGGGGCAGATGGCGTCTGCACAGAGTAACAGGTTTTAACAGAGTCCGCAGATGAGTATGTAGGGAGTGGAGGAAATATTTTTGAAATACTTTTCATTTTCAATTGTTTAAACCTTTAGCTTGTGTATTTTTTGTTTCAGAAATTGCTCTCTGCCTCTTGTTACTTATGGAATCCCTTGTGGGATTTTCTCTCCTGGACCTAGTCACTTGCTTCTGGATAGAACACAGCGCAAGTGACCAGATGCTTCTTCTACAGGCTATAAAAGACGGTGGCTTCTCTCTTGCTTACAACATTTCTGGCTCTTCTTGTATGTTTGGTCTGATAAATCGAGCTGCACATTTTAAACTGTCCTGTTAGAGCAGTCTCTGGTCAATAGTCACCAGGAACTGAATCCTGTCAATAATCATGTGAGTAAGCTTGCAAGTAGACTGTATTCGTCAGCATCCTCAAGAGAAACAGAACCTGTATCTATATCATCTATCTCCCATTGATTGAATGTGAATAAATTGTTCATTTGATCATGGAGGCTGAGGAGTCTCGTGAGCTCCCATCTGCAAGCTGGGGGAAGACCCGTTGTATTGTTCCAGCCTAAGTCCAAGGCCTGAGAACCAAAGGAACCGCGGGTGTAAATTCCATAGCGGGGCAGAGGGTGATTAATGTACCAGCTCAAGCAGGCAGGCAGGAAGCTAAAGGGCGAATTCTTCCTTCCTCTGCCTTTTGTTCTACTCAGGCCACTGAAGGGTCTATTCTTCATTCCCTCCTTCTTCTCAGTCACCCTGGGGTGGCCAGGGTCCAAATCCAGAGCCCTGTGCTGGCCCAGCAAAACATCAAAGGATTGGATGATGCCCAACCACATAGGGGAGGGCCATTCAGTGATCCCAATGCTAATCTCCTCTGGAAGCATCCTCATAGACACAGTGGCTCAGTTAAACTGGCTCATAAAATCAAATATCATTTGGACTTTTCCCTAGATGAACTTTCAGAGACCAGAGTCCCTGCTGATGCCAAGATTGTAGCCTTGTGAGAGATTCTGAAACAAAGGACCCAGTTATGCCATGCCTGGTTTTCTGACTCACAGACAATCCTAAAATAATCATATGTTGTTTAAGAAATTCAGACACTAGCAGTTATAGATAACTAATACAAACTTACCTGAAGAAAAGTACACATGAGTGCCCAGCTTGATGTTTCTTTAAAAGCTGAACATACCTGTGTAACAAGTACCCAGACCAAGAAACAGAAGTTATCAGACTCCATGGAACCCCATTCATATTTCCTTTCCATTATTAGCTGCACTGTCTGCCCCCTTGGCCTAAAATAACCTCTATCCTGACTTCAAACTGCATAAATTTGTTTTGCCTATTTTTCTACTTTAAATGGGATTATACCATAGGTACAAAATAGGTATTTAGCAGATTCTCAGATCCCGAGAGACACACACACACACACACACACACACACACACACACACACACACACACGGGAGAGGGAGAGAGAGAGAGAGAGAGAGAGAGAGAGAGAGAGAGAGAGAGAGAGAGAGACAGCGCACGCCAGCAGTGAGCTTGCACCCAGAATATGTGCACACTCCAGTGACTGACATCTTTGCTAGTAGTCAGCCATCACTGTCTTGGTCTAGGAGCAGGTGAGGTGATTTTAGAAGAGAGATACTGGTTACCTACACAGAAATCAGCCGGAACAGGAGGAGCAAGTCATTCAGCCTCTGTTGTTTGGAAGCTGTGTTGTAGGAAGGAGTAAATTCATTCCTTTTGTCCTAAGTCTCTGTTTCCATATTGTATTCTGTCTATAACTCAATTCCCTAGGAGATGATGCCCAGAGAAAATAACCAGTAAGCCACATTTAATCATATTTATCTCCCCCCATGAGCCAGAACCCTCATCTTTTACAAAGTATGATCAACTACAGGTGCAACAATAAGACTGAGTTTCTGAACCTAGTTGCTAACAATTATTGAGCTATTTTACTATGTTTGAAGATCTGTTATCCACTTTATATATGTTACTAATTAAAAAAACAAACAAGCCCTACTAGTAGGTAGTTATTAACATATATAAGATTATACAATATGAACAAAATAGCTTATAATGAGGAAGCAGAGGTTAAGCAATTTGCCTGAAATCATAGAGCTAGTCAGAAGTGGAATAGGGAGGCAGATATACAGGTCCATTCATTTCTACCGTTGTGAGATTTTAGCCATGAAACTCTAGAACCCTGCGGAGCTGAAAGTCTGTTTGTGACAGTGAGGATCTGTTGAAGAAACCAGCTAGATTTCTTATCCCAACTAATCATCCATCCATCCATCCATCTAACCATCTGTTCAACATTCCAACTATCCATCCAACTTACCATCTAACCAGCCACAGATACCACGTGGCTATCGTTGACATAAATATCAAGGGTCTCCTCTATGGCAACTCCATGCCAGGAGGAGGTTGATTGCAGAAGTGACTAGGATACAACAGAAAATGTAAAAGCCAAGTTCTCCACTAGATTTGGAGTTTCTTTTTTTCTTTCTTTTGCAGAACTGGGGGGTTGAATCCAGGGCCTCACACAAACTTTGCAAGTGCTGTACTACTGAACCACACCTTCAGCCCATAGATCTGGAGTTTCTTAAGGGCAGAATCCCTTACACTTTCATATCTGCAGAAGATAACATATGATTTGGGTCTTGTTTTCCCCTTCAACCTCATCTCACCTACTCTTCTTGGTCATTCCTTTTCAACCACCCTGGTCTTTCTTCTGTTTCTGGAACAAGCTAAGCCTCTTTTGCCTTGGAACTTTAATTGCTGTTCTTTTTTGACCCAAATGTTTATCTAGCAATATCAATAGCTGACTTCTTCTTTTCCTTCGTGTCTTAAAGTGTCCTGTCCTTGGAGAGGATTTTTCTGCTCACCCTATCTAAAGGAGACAACTTCTGCCCCTCCCCAGCTACTTCACTTCACCTTGTTTATTTTTGTTATGGAATTACTCACCATCTGTCATTCTCTTGTTTATGTATTGCTTCCTTATTTTCTAGTTTTCCAATTAGAAAAACAAGCTCCAGGAGGATAGTTACTGAATCTTTTGTATTCTTTATGACATGGCTTTCACCTGCTTTGCCCAGTTACTGATGTACACAGTAGGACTTCAATGTTTATTTCTTGGATGAATAGATGAATTAAATGGATGAACGATGCAGGACCAGATCTTCCCAGTATTGAGAGGCTTGCAGACTAGTTAAAATAGACCTTGAAAGACAGAGTGACAACAGAGAGGGACTTGAAAGCCAAGCAGAAGATAGTACACTTGATGTGAACACAGGCAACCAGTAGAGCCTCTTGAGTTGCAGAATGTTAATGGTTGGCTACAAGCATGACTTGTTTATACCACAATCTGCTATAAATATTAAATTTAAGCTATTCATTATCTCACCTTGCAATAAATTATACAAGAGGTAATCAAGTCCAAGGACCAAAGTCATATTTTTCTCTCAGTGGGAGATTATATGTGGGAACTCAGGGTCTTGGGATTCCATAGACTAATGTTCTGTTTAGTTAACTGATCACGGCAAACTGTGGACAAGGCATCATAGTGAAAACACTTAAGGTAGGATCTATGTCTACTTACTGCAACCATGTAATTTGCATATATATGTATATGAAAATATGTGGTGCTGAGGATTGAAACCATGTGTGCTAAGCAAGCATGAATTCTTTAACCTGGCTAGTTCAGTTTCCTCATCTGTAAAAGAGGGAGAAAACTTAACTCACAGGACTTTGTTTATTTATTTATTTATTTTGGCTTAACATTTACAGTCTATTTCCTCACAGTTCTGGAGTCTAGAAGTTCAAAAATCAAGGTGTCAGCAAGGTGGTTTCTTCCAAGGTCTCTGCACCTGGCTTATAGATAGCCATCTTCTCATGGGAGACCTGTTTCCCATTATCTCATGCACATCCTTTCCTCACTGCTTCCTCTGGATGAAACTGGCAAAACACCTGCCCTCACATCCAGATCAATAACTAGAAGACCAGGGTACCTGACAGGCCTTACTGAGGATGACTCTCAGCACCTCATTCAGGACATGGAAGATGGTAGATCTGTTCTCAGCACTGGTAGGCACATCAGCTGAGGGAGGAGGCACAGGTGTTGCTTTCTAACTGGGGCAGGGCTATTGAGTAAGATGGTCCCAGGCTGACTCCTACAGTCTCTGCACCCTGTGGGCAAATACAGTAGATGGATGTGTGACTGGTATTTTGTAAGTCTGCAAGTAAATATACCCAGACAGCAACTAGGAGAACCAGCACTCTTTTCTTTCTCCTATGGCCCATTCCAGGAAAAGTTCAAGTCACAAAGAAACCAATGGGTCATCAAAGCTGTTGTTCCCACCTTTCACAGCATACTTTCCTCTGGGTTGTTGTACTTAGGTGCCGTCCAGTCGGTATCCGACTCATATCGACACTCATAGGGTTTTCAATGGCTGACTGTTTCGGGATTGCTTTGGGAGTGGATTGCCAGGCCCTTCTCCCATTTTTGTGGTGCTGGGAATTGAACTCGGGACCTCAGAGACTGCAGCGCAGCGCTCTACTAACTGAACTAAATCCCAGCCCTTCTTCTGGGTAATTTATAGGAATTTCTTTCTCTCTCTCTTTCTTTCTCTCTGTCTCTCTTTTCTTTCTTTTGTTAGTTTTTTGAGAAAGAGTCTCTCTGTGTAGTCCAGGCAAGCCTGAAACCTGTGTTGATCCTCTTGCCTCAGCCTCCTAAGTGCTGGGATTACAGGTATGTGCCACCATGCTCAGCTGGACTCACGGGACTTTAAATAAGAAGTTATGGGAAAATCTCTGGCACAGAATGAACACTAAGTACATTCATTTCCTTCTGCTGTTATTATTATTGTCATTGGCTTTTTTTAGAAAGTTAGTTTTTGTGTGTGTGTGTGTGGTACTGGGGGATTGAACTCAGGACACTCCACTATTAAGCTGCATCTCCAGGCCCTTTTTTACTTTTTGAGACAGGGTGTCATTGAGTTGCACAGGCTGCCTCTAGCCCCAAACTCTCGGTCCCTCTGCCTGAGCATCCCAAGTTGCTGGGATTAAAGGTGCACACCACCATGCCCAGCACTCTATTATTTTGAAGTGAGATTCTGAAACTTCTCTGACTGGCATCTTGTACTGGACACTCCCTGAGGGCCACTCCCCTTGAAATAAGCAAAGAATATGGTAATTTTAACCAGGGATTTAGCTCAGTTGGTAGAGTGCTGCTCTGCAGTCTCTGAGGTCCCAGGTTTGATTCAAAGCACTGCAAAAATGGGAGAAGGATGTGGCAATCCATTCCCCAGGCAATCCTGAAATAGCCACTGAAAACCCTACCAGGGTCGCTATGAGTTGGACATGACTAGACAGCATCATCAACATCATCATGGTAATTTTATTGCCATTTTTAGTCTTTTCCATGCAAAATTGGAATTCTGACTACGCAATTTGTCAGCTGAGTGACCTTAGCAGTCTCTCTGCCTCAATTTTCAAATAAAATGACAACAATAGCACTTGCCTTATTACAAGGATTAAATAAGATGATATACTGTAGTATTTGCCCTAGTACCTACGACTTGGTATTCAACGTTAGCTTTAACTATTCTATAGAATTTCATTTTTACTTCCCTCAATTTTTACTTTTCTTCCCTCTCTCCTGCAGGCATGCTCAGTGCTGATGATCTATTCTGCAGTTAAGTGCTGTCTCTCAGGTGCAATCTGAGAGAAATGGGTTCAGTAGATTTTTCCAGATATAACAAAGCAAGAGAATTAAAATTGGAGTAGAGAAGTGGGGGCATTAGGATAGGCATTTTGTACCTGTAACAGAAGCTGGGGGAAGGAGGAAGCTTGATTGAACAGGAACCTGCCCTTTCTGGTGGATTTGGAGAGTAAGCCATGTCTCAGAACTGCTCTCAATCAAATGTAGAAGGTATCCCTCCTGTCTTAGAATTTTCCTTTGAAACTAGCAGGTTCCTAGATACTGGAGCTTTACTCCTTTGTTCCCAAAAAGTGAGGTGAAGTCAAGGAAAACTCTTCTTCTATGGATAGTGGAGTGGCTGCCATGAGGTTATGGAGACTATCTAGTACAGCACTCTATCCCCTGCACCTAGTTAAATGACTAGCAGAATTAAGCGCTCAAAAAGGGTTTATAGAATCATTTCCAAACTTCAGTTGTCTTTCCAAAGAAGCCTGTCATGCCCACATTCGGCCACAAGCAGGCCCGCGCCTAGAAATAACATTTATTCTAAAGCTCTCTACATAGGGATTCCGGGGAACGCGTTCCCTTCCCGCATTCTCTTGCTACTCCTCCCTTCGGTCGTCTTTGGAAGAACGGGCACGACACGTGATTCTTTCCTTTATCCCACCTCCGAAGCCCAGGCTGATAATGGGCAGGAGTCTAAGCCAACCATAAAACTATATGTCCTCTTCCTGCCAATAGAAAGAGGGGGTTAGTTGATAGTTCAGCTTTGGTGATTGCCCCCGCCCCTTTTGGGTCCGCCCCCCCGCCCCTCCTCTCAGATTCCACACTTGACAACTCGCTGAGCCAATGACAAGTTTCTACTCTGCGTCGGGGGGAATGGACTGACCCGACGACGGACGTCCCGCCCGACCAATGAGATGCCACAGTGAGGGAGGGGTGTAGGATGGAACCAATGGCGAGGTGCCAATAACGCGCATCAGGGAAAGGGCGGGACGAAGCTGTTAGCGGGCGGGGGAGACCTGGGGAACCCAGCCGCGCTGCTGCCGCCGCTGCAGCCGGAGTCTGAGGAGGGAGAAGCTAGGAAGAAAATGGCGGCGGTGGCTGCAGAGGCGGCGGCGACGGCCGCGTCCCCCGGGGAGGGGGGCGCCGGCGAGGCTGAACCAGAGCTGGAGCCCATCCCGGGCAGCGAGGCGGGCGCCGGCCCGCTTCCGGTCACAGCGCCCGAGGCGTCGGTACCGGACGGCGAGCCCGACGGGCCGTCCCTCGCACCTCAGGCCGACGCACCGCCGCCCTCGCCTGGGGAGCGTGCCTGCAGCCCTCGGGAGGCGGAGGCGGAGGCGCGGCCGCCCGCGCCCGCCGGCCCCGGCCCTGGCCCCGGCCCCGGCCCCGGCCCCAGCCCCGGCCCAGTCCCTGTCCCCGCGCCCCGCCCGGCGCCGCCCGAGCCGCCCGTGCCCGCTGCGCCCGCGCTCGCCGCGCCGCCCGGCGGGGACGCGGCGGTGTCGCGGCTGATCCCGGGCGCCGAGGTGCGGGTCACGCTGGACCACATCATCGAGGACGCGCTCGTCGTGTCGTTCCGCCTGGGCGAGCAGCTCTTCTCCGGGGTGCTCATGGACCTGTCCAAAAGGTACCCCGGCCGGAGGGGGCGCGGGCCGGGGCGCTGTCCGTCCGTCTCCGTCCGTCCGTCCGCCCGTCCGTCCTCGGGCTGACCTTTGACTCCGGTGGAGCTGAGGGACGTGTGCGGGGCTCCAAGGCCACCTGTCACTTCGGCAGGAGCGCGTGTAGGAAGGCGAACCCTTCCTCCTCCCCTACCGTCGAGTGATTCCCGGGGGTAACTTCAGTAAGGAGCTCATGTGCTAGTGTTGATGGTAGTTTTCAGAAACATCCCTAGGAGAAATCGGATATATAGATACGTATTTAAACCCTTTAATGTCAAGCGGGTGCGGCATAAAGGTGTTCAGATGACTTCTTTTTTTTTTTCTTTTTTCCAGTGCTGGGAATTGAACCTCAGATGATTTCTAGTACTGTAGATATAGTTTATGTAAATTTGTTTTGACAAGAAAGTTGAGTTTACCTACAAACCTCTGTCTTAACCAGTACATTTCATCTTTTGATTTAAAATGTTAATGGGCACTGCTTTAAACGGTTAAAAAAGATAATTTGTTTCCGGTCTAGACTTAAGTTAACCTTTTTATTCTCTTCTTTTGCAGATAGGAAGTGCAGAGACTCCCATTCATGGCTCTCCATTCTGTTTCCTGCAACAGCACACACATTCTGATGGTGTCTCACCTGTTTGGAAATGGCTTTTATATTTAGTGTGTTTTACTTTTAGTTCCTTCTCCTCCCATCAGGACACAGGAATCCTCCTTGTCCCTTTGGCAAAAACCATTTAAAATTCATATTGAAGTATGGTGGTTTGGGTAAAAAATGGGAGGCTTTACAGTTGCTCTGTACATTGTTCCTTTTTTTAAAAAAAGTAATTTTGGGTTAGTACTTTTGTACTTTTTGTTTTCATTGTCAGAAAGCAGAATAAGACAAGCATGCTTTCTACTGATGTGTTTAATAATGAGAGACACTCTAGTGTGTATGCTGTTGAATCAAACAGAAGAGATCAGTGATTGTGTGAGAATCTGAATTTCAAATCTGCAAAAGAAAGGTGCAAAAAGGTAAGTTGTTTTGGAAATAGAATGGATTGTGCTTTCCCATTTTGAGGTGCTTATTCTGTTAGTAGTTTTTCTTTTTTTTCCTTTGGTAGAGAACTGCAATTTTGAGTTTTGGTCTATTTGTCTAGTAGTGCTTCTTTTGAGATGAAGTCTTGATGTTTAACCCAGGCTGGCTTGGAACTCTACGTATGTTAGTCTAGGCTGGCCTGGGACTCACACTCCTCCTGCCTCCGGAATGCTGGGGTCACAGGCATGCGCCACTATACCTATTATAAGTACTGTCTGTTATTGGAGGAGCTAACTTTTTTTGTTGTTAAAAGAAATGGGCCTTGCTTGCTATGCTGTGCAGGCTGGCCTCCAACTCCTGAGCTTCAGCAGTCCTTCCACCTCAGCCTCCCTTCTTTCTGCCTTAACCTCCACAGTAGCTGGGAGTACAGGCAAGCAGTGTTCTACCCCTGAGTTGTATCTCTAGCCCCATGAGATTTTATTTTATTTTATTTTATTTTATAGACTGTACCAGGGCCTTGGTTACATTATATTCATCAGTTACTTTTAAAATAATTTGTATCCTTTTTAAGTGGGCCATTGAATTATGCCTCTATGTAAAAATATCATGAGCTTTCTATTGAAGGTCTGTTTTGTGCCAGACATTGTATCACATGCATTAGTCATTATAACTTGGGTGGTATTTTTCATTTATGTGGGAGGAAATTGCAGTTCATTTAATTTGGCCATTTAGCTTGTAAGTAGCAAAGTAAGGATTCAAACTTAGCTTGATCAGATTTTAGAACCTGTGCTTTTTCTCCCATAAAAAGTTAGCAACTTTTGGTTTAAGCAGAAGGCAAAGAATCATTTCTCAAATTTAGTACTTATTTTGATTTCTGTAGCTCGGGTTTTGGAGCTAAGCAGATTTCTTTAGTCAGATAATAGCAATGCTGCTTTGGAGACTCATTTCTGTAGCTTGAATATTGGAGGGAAGACACATAGGTCTGAAGTTTTGGTTCCTGCATAAGTGAGATAAATGGGAAAGAATAAACATTTGGGAGACTGTGTCATGTCAATATGTGTTTCTTTCTTAAGCCTGTGAAAGGTCAAATTGCTGCTTTTATTCTTTTTTTTTTTTTTTTTCCCTGGGGAGATTGACTTCTGGGCCTTAAGCATGTACTCTACCACTGAATTACACCTCCAGCCCTGCTCTAGTTCTTTTGAGGCTAGTTTGTTTGGCTTTGGCCAGTTTACTTAAACAAGCAAACAGACTTTATGCCTCAGTTTATATATAGTTGTGTGCTGCATAATGACCTGCCAGAAGGGACAAACCACATTTTTTGACCATATTTTTGGTGGTCCCATAAGAACATATTGCCTGGTGACATAGCTGTCTTAATTTAAACAAGTATAAACTATGTTGTTCTCAATAATGATACATTTCTCAGAGCATGGTCCTGTCATTAAGTAACTATATTATGTAAAGTATATGTAAAGTGAGTAGTGACCAGGTGGCTTGTATCATTGTATCATTCTGGTTCTTTCCTTTTTTCCCCTTGTACTGGGGATTGAATCCAGGGCTTTGCACTGGGTGACTGCTCCACAACTGAGCTGTGCCTCCAGCCCTTTATTTTTTATTTTTTATTTTGAGACAAGGTCTTGCTGATTTGCGCAGGCTGCCTCTGCCCTCAAATTTGCCGTCCTCTTGCCTCAGCCTCTTAAGTGGCTGGGATTACAGGTGGGTGCCACAGTGCCTGGCCTATCCATCCTGGTTGATTGTTTTTTCCTTCTTTGTATCTTGGTTTGGCCATAAGTAATATGTTATTGTTGTTAGGTGCCGTTGAGTCTGGTCCAACTCCTAGCTACCCTATGTACAACAGAATGAAGCATTCCCTGACATTGTGCTATGCCCAGCACTGTTATGCTTCTGTGGTATTCATAGGATTTTCAATGGCTGATAGTTTCTGGAGCGGGCTGCTTGTTCTTTCTGTCACTATTGAGATGCTGGGGATTGAACCCAGGGCCTCAGAGGGTACACAATGGCACTCTACCAACTGAGCCAAACCCCAGCTCCTATAAATGATGTGGTTACTCTAAAATGAGAGTATTTGGAGTGTATAGTTAAAACAGCTTTTGTTTGGCATGGCATTTTATTTGAAACTGAAAGCCTTTAAGTGAAGCATGCATTTATTAGTTTACCCTAGGCTCCTCACCTCTGTTGTTTTATACTCAGCCCTCCTAGGCAGTTTAACTGCCTACTGCCCAGATCATTGCCAATGTCTAATGACAGTAGTCTTCTAATAGTAGCAGGTGAGACTAATCAATTAACTCTACTCACCCAGTGTGTTTTCGTATTTCCCTTTCTTCTTTAATCTTGTGCTTTTGTAATTTTGTCACAGTGAACATTCTTTCAGGTTATTAAATCATTTTAATGATGATTTTAGACAGAATAATAAATGAGTGATGTACTTTTTGATGAACATTTTTATTATGGGAAATGAACCTGTCTGTGTACATAACCTAGCTTCAGCATTTATCACAATTTAGTCTAATTTGTTACCTGCCATAGCTTCCTCCACTGTATTATTTTGAGGCAAATCCCGGGCATATCCATAAGTATTTCAATGTAGATCTTTTAAAGGTAAAGGAGTTAACGTCATAACAATGCTACAATGATTACACCTAAAATAACGGCAGCACTTCCTTTATGTTGTCAAACATCTATTCAGTGTTAAAATGTATAGACTATCTCAAGACATTGCAAGACTATTAAGTTTTGTTCAAATTAGGATCCAAATAAAGTTCATACATGAAAGTTGTCAATTTCTCAGGTTTGTTTTCACCTGTAATTCTGCTATTTATTCCCTTGGAGTTTTCTACACCATAGACTTTGTAGAATTTTCTATGTCCTGGATGGGCTTTTTCTTGATTGCATCCTCTTGCATGCAATCCATGTTTTAAAATTATTCTTCAACCTCAGCAGCAAACTGAAAGGGCAACAATCTTAGCCCTCGCAAGGCCTCTTTTCGTTACCTCATTTTGGGTCAGTAATGATTATGGCTATCTCTTATCTGCCTGCAAACTTTGAGACCTATTCCTTAAACAGACCTCTATCTAGTAAGTCCAGGCATAAATATTTTTAACCAGTCAAGATTGTCTGCAAAGGGCAAAAACCTTCAACTCTGGTTTCTGGAAAGGTATTTCCTGACTACCTCAATCCATACCTGGAGGAACATTATCTCCTGAAATCAATGGTTTCTCTCTACGTGGAATGATTATTTAGTGTTTATTGTTCTCATATTTAAGAGTCACAAATTCACATTGAAACCTTGAAAAATCTTCGTCAATCCATTTTTTTTTTTGCTTTGACTTGAATTATAAACTAAAGAATCATGGTAAAGTTTTGTGCTTAAAAAGATCTGTGCATTTTAATTTGGTGGCACATGCATATTAAAGAGTGTAGCTACTTTTTGTTTTTTTTTTTTGGTGGTACTGGGGGTTGAACCTAGGGCCTCGAACTTGCATGCTTTGCAAGTGCTGGACCACTGAGCTGCACCCCCTGCCCCCCCCCCCTTTTTTTTTTGAGACAAGCTTTCACTAAGTTACGCAGACTGCATCTGGTCTCGAACTTGCGATCCTCCTGCTTCCATCTCTGGAACTGCTGGAATTACAGGAGTGTGCCATCACGCCCTGCTCAGATTGTAGCTACTTGTATTCCAGGATTGACCTCTATAAGTACCATATTGACTTTCGGTGTGTATGTGGGGTACTGTTTGCATTAATGAGAATTAGGACAATTTCTTTAGAAAACTTCAGATTTTACTGTCTAGATTCTTAAAATAATTTGTAGAAAATTTACTTGTTTTTAAAAGAAAATATAACCCAAGACAATGATTTCTTTTCTTTACAGAGACCATCAACGTATGGTGCAATAGCTCTCCTTTTGGTGGGAAAAATATACAACCATTCTGGTGAAGCAGTGAGTAGTGGTGTCAGTAGATTATACACTAAAGCGTCCAGGTTGAGAACTTAGGCTCTCAGGTAGCATGCTTGAATATTGTATTGAGTTGTAAATATTTAAAACACTTGAATTTTTTTGTGTGATTATTCTGCTTATATCACAAGATGTGAAAGGTCTCCCATAGAAAAATAGCAAAGAGGTATGTGTCAATCATTTTTTGATCCAGACAACTTTAGGACGCCCACTATTACACTGTACTGAGTTCTTCCATGCATGTTGCTGAGTTGATTTTTTGAGGGTCAGGGGAAGTGATTAGTTGTTTGATATCAAAAATCTAGCTTGAATCTGAGAGCAAAGAATTCTGATTAAAAAAAATTACTTTGTTTTTTGTTTTGAGAGAGGTTCCAGGCTGGCTTGCCATCTTCCTGCCTTAGCCTCCTGAGTGCTAGGATTATAGGCATGTAGATGTGCTTATTTGTATGTTTGCTTTTAGACAGGGTCTTGTTATGTAGCCCAGAGTAGCCTTGAACTCATGCCTCAGTCTTTTTATGTGCTGGGATTACAGATATGTGCTACCATATCTGGCTGTAAGTGGATTTTATTTATTTATTTAAGTTTTCTTTGGTTTTTTGAGACAAGGTCTCACTGTGTGGTCCTAGCTGGCCTGGAAGTTAACTGTGTAGTCCAGGCTGGCCTTGAACTTGTAAGGATCATCCTGCTTTCACTTCCTAAGGGCTTGGGTTACAGGTGTGAGTTACCATGCCTGGCTTTTACATAAATTTTGTATACTAGATAACTAGACATATTATACACAAACTGTGTCAGGTGTGTTTTGTTGGACTTGGAGTTTCTAATGTTTTTAGCCCTTTACATGTAAATAAGACCACACCTTACTATGCATTGTTTTAAAGTGCATTCTTGATGAAATTGGGTCTGATCTCTATAATACTAACTTTTCTGTGAAGGCTATGAAAGAGTTTGTGTATTATGTGCTTATTTTGACTGTTATGACTAATTTCATATTGATAAAAAATGAAAGATGTTCTTAGTAGCTATTTGTGCCTGTGAAGTACATCCTTATTATTTGCTTTGTTCTCCCTAAAGTCCCAAATTAATTCAGGTATACGTTACCAGAAACTTACTATAGTGGCAGGCAGATCAAAGAAAGTACATGAAGGTTAGTTATATTATGAGTGGATTTAATATAGAATGATTTTGCTAAACACTTTTGGACAGTGGGCCTCAAAAGTACATAGATTAATGAGTTCCACCATACCAATTTGCATTTTAAACAAGGTGATTCTGATGCAGATGATTCTTGTACCATTTTGGAGATAATTTTTAGGGGGTAGTTTTACCAAAACAGTGGAATGATAAATTTCTTAAGTCAGTTTTAAGAAGTTAATTTAGAATGGGACATAATTACAAACTAAGCCATGCATATAGGGATATGCAATTTGGGTGGCAGATCCAGATTCTTAACTGTAGAACTGATAATTAAGCCTGCAAGTGGTTCCTTAAATTTAGTTGCCCACTTCAAGTTTGAGTAGTCCATAATTTTTCTCTTTTTTCTTGAACCAGTATGTAGTTGTTTTCCTATGAAGCAGTATTGTTAGCCTTTCAAAGCTCATAACCTCTATATGAGCTTCTCTGGATAGTCCCACCATCTAAGAATGTTGCCAGACTTTACTTTCTATACTTAATAATAGCTACTGTGTATTTGCCTGCAGCTATAGCCCTGTGGCATCCGATCCAGTCAGATCTTGGAAGCTAAGCAGGGTTAGGCCTGGTTAGTACTTGGATGGGAGATCACCTGGGAACACCCAGTGCCGTAGGCTTGGGAGACGGACCCAGCAACCCATTCCCAAAAATCAACTTGCCATTGAGAACCCTATGAACAGCATAGAAGCACTGACAATAATGTTTCCCGTTGTTTGTAGGGTCGCTATGAGTCAGATACCAACTTGATGGCACCTAACAACAACAACTGTATTTACCATTTCTGTGTTGGCCCCAGTGCCCGGTACTTTGTATATGTTGTTTCATTTAATTCTGGAAAATCCAACAAGTAAATTTTATTAATCCCCATTTCATGGATTAATACTCAAAGCCTCAGATTAAGTAAATTGCCTAAAATTATAAATGGACATTAGAAGGAACATGCAAGATACATTTGGGGGGGGCAGCAGTAAAGGGGAATTGAGCTCAGGACCTTCCTCATATTTTGCAAGTGCTCTACCACTGAGCTACACCTCCAGCCCCATTTTTGTTTTTTAAAGTTACGCAGGCTGCCTCTGGCCTCAAACTTGCCTCCTGCCTCTACCTCGAGTCACTGGGATTATAGTTGTGTGCTCCTGAGCCCTATGCAAGATACCTTTAAAAAAAAAAGTAAGGGCTGAGGATATAACTTGGTGGTAAAGCACTTGCATACCACAAATGGGGCTCTGAGTTTGATCCTCAGTACCTCAAAAAACAAAAGAAAAAAAGCCAAAGAGTTAAAATTTTTTGAGACAGAGGCTCACTAAATTTCAAAGGCTCTCTCTGGCCTTGAACTTGATGATCCTGCCTCAGCCTCACAAGTTGTTGGGATTACAGGCATGTGCAGCTAGCAACCCTATTCTAATTAAAGGTACTTAACTGTATTTTACCGTTGCCATTTAGTTTATGGCCTGGGATATAGCTTAGTTGGTAGAGTGCTGCTCTGCAGTCTCTGAGATCCCAGGTTCTATTCCCAGCACCACAAAAATGGGAGAAGGAGCAAAAATGGGAGAAGAATGTGGCGTGGCAATCCATTCCCGAGGCAATCCTGAAACAATCAGCCATTGAAAACCCTGTGAGGGTCTCTGAGTCCACACGACTTGACAGCACCTAACAAAAACATTTAATTTGTGGTTTTGGTGGGGAGTTAACCTTGCCTGTGAATTTAAAATGATAGATCTCCCTCTGATCTTTGTTGCTTACCTGCACTGCAGCTGTTTGCTTAAAAATAAATTGTTCCTCAGTTCAACTTAGTGAACTCTGGACATTTTTGGAAGTTGGATTTTTTCTTCATATATTGTCCTTGGGATGGGAGGAGGGCCTAGCAATCCACTCCCAAGGCAATCCCGAAACAGTCAGCTGTTGAAAACCCTATGAGGGTCGCCATGAGTCGGCACCTAACAACAACATCATCATCATCCTTGGTCTTTTAACATTTTGTTTTACCTCGTGCTGGTAGTAGTAAAGTGCACTTGTTCATAAGAGGAAGTACACATTTTCAAATTGTCAACTTTAAAAATTATTAGGCACAGATCAGTGTTCAATAAGTGCTGGATAACTGAATTTGAAGAGGATTTAAAGACTAATGTACTGTAAGTTGTTACATAACCCTAGTTTTGGTGAAATAGCAACAGAAAATAAATTGCCTTTATAAAATAAAAGCCATCTGTTGAGAAATATACCTCCCTGTGGTGGACCTCATTGTAAGTAATAAAAATGAGATATTTAAAAGATAAAAATCATAATGGAAACACAGGAAATTTAATACTCTTTATTGGTATCTTTAGGCTGAGGTTTAGCTCGGTTGGTAGAGTGCTGCTCCACACTCTTGAGGACCTAGGTTCGATCCCCAGCATCAAGAAAACGGGAGAAGGACATGGCAATCCACTCCTGAAGCAATCCTGAAACAATCAGCCATTGAAAACTGTGAGGGTCGCTGAGTCAGACTTGACTCAAGGGCACCTAAAAGAAAACAATGTGAGTCCAACTTCACTCCATGGCATCTACCAATAACCAACTACCGTTGGTATCCTTGAGCAGGACCAATGGAATTCTTTTGTAGTGTTTGATAACTGTGAAGAGTATTTACATGACCCATTTTTGAGACAAGATTTCACTATGTAACCCAGGCTGGCCTGGAACTTACTGTATATATAGCCCAGGTGGGCCTAAAGCTCGTGATCCTCCTACCTCACTCTCTGTGAGTGGTGGGATTATAGGCATGCACAACTGTACCTGGCTGTCTATTAATAATTTTTTATGTGCTACCAGGGTTGATCTTAGGGCTTCATACATACTTTGCAAGTGTTCTACCATGAACTGAACCCCCAGCCCCATTTTTTTTTTTTAATCTTGAGACAAGGCCTCCCAAAGTTAACATAGGCTGCCTCTAGCCTTGAACTTGCGATCCTCCTATCTCTGCCTCCCAAGTCATTGGGATTGCAGGCATGTACTCCCATACCCAGCGTCATTAATGATTTTTTAAAAAGATCCTTTTATACCAGCATTCTTTTTCTTAAGAAAAATAGCAAGTTTATGTGGCTATAAGTAATATACAAAAGTGAAGTAAGATTCATCTGATGACTTTTTTATTTTTTGGTTTTTTGAAGCAGGGTCTTGCTGTGTAGCCCAGGCTGGCCTCAAACTTGTGTCAGTCCTCCTGCCTCAGCCTCCTAAATGCTGGGATTATAGGTGTGTGCCACTGTGTCCAGCTTCTCTGATAAGCTCAAGAATACTTTGCACTACTAGGACTTTTATAATTTTACTAGATGGTTATTTTAAAAAAGAATCTGAACACTATGCAATTGTTTTAATACTCTGTAGGTGGATATTTTTGGTGCTAAGGATTGAATTTGGGGTCGCATGCACACTAAGCACACATAGTACTACTGAGCTATACCTCCTGCCTTTGTTTGCCATCCAGCTAAACTTTTGTAGAGGATTGTTTGAAGGCACATGGTTGGACGCTTAAAATCTAAACTATTGATGTGTAAGCTCCTTTTTTCCCCCTTCAAAGCCGCCTGTTATTTTGTGTGTGGTTTTTTTTTTTTTTTTTTTGAGACAGGGTCTTCAGGCTGAACTGGAATTCCTGTGTAGCCCAGGCTGTCCTCAAACTTGGCATCCTTCTGCTATAGTCTCCTAAGAGCTGGGATTATAGGTATGTGCCACCATACCCAGCATTTTTTCTTCTTTTTCTTTTTTTTTTCCCCCTGCTTTACTTTTACTGATGGGAAAATTTAACCTGATCTGAAGTGAAGTGAAGCTATTTTACATGTTTAATCATCTCATTTAGGGTGAATATGCTTTCTTTTCATTTCACTGCTAGAATATCAGTATATTTGATGATGGTGTTTGTTACCTTAAAAGTGGGGAATTCTGAATTTTGAAGCCTGTCTACCTCCACATGGTTCAGAAAACAGTGTGGAACTCCTCCACACCCTTAATGGGTACATGGAGGAAGGAGGGAGTTTAAGTAACTTGATGAGATGAGGGAGGCCATATTTTAGAACCTGATTTTGGGCTGAGTGCCTGGATTCCTATACTGTCGTAGTTATATTGCATACTAGCTATGTAATCTTGGGAAGATCACTTACCTTCTCTGTGTTACAGTTCCCTAAAATAAGGATAGGGAGCTGGATGTGGTCCCGTACCCTTTAGTCTCAGCTGCTCTGAAGGCTGAGGTGGGAGAATCCCTTGAGCCCAGGAGCTCAAGGCCAGCCTGGGAAGAGTAAGGCCCTGGGGAGGAGGGTGGCTTAGTGTGCAAGAGGCCCTGGGTTCAATCCTCTGCACCCCAACATAATAATGATAAATAAAATAGAGATGGCAATAATGCCTTAGTAGTATACTGGCTGTAATGGTTAAATTAATGTCACCAAATACATAATTTGAATAGCACCTGCCATACTGTTAGTTGCCCTTGAGTTGGGTCTGACCTGTAGTGACCTTGTGTACAACAGAAAGAAACACTCTCCAACTCTGCCAGGCATATGATCTTTTTAAATATTAAAGCCTGTTATTGCAGCTGCTGTATCACTCCATCTAGTTGAGTCTTCCTTTTTTTCATTGACTGCCACTCTCTCAAACATGTCCCTCTTCAGGGATTGGCTTCTCCTGACAACATGTCCAAAATATATGAGATGCAGTCTAGCCATCCTTGCTTCCAAGGAGCTGCTATATAGTAAGTGCTATATAATTGCTAAGTATTATTGCTTTTTATGAAGTAGGCTCTAAGTGACGGAACCAGGATGAATATGACGAGCTCTTGTAGTCAATATGAGTTTGCTCAAGTATCCATTCAACCTAAGTCCTGTGGTACTGTAGCCCACAGTATAATCTGCATTTCTAAAATGCTTTGCAAGGATTTGTGGCAGCTTCACATGATACTATTGAAATAAAAACTTTTCTCCTTTTGTATTTTTTTTTTTTTTTTTTGAGACAGGGTCTTACTAAATAGCTTCAAAATCAGTATGTAGCCCAAGCTGGCCTTGAATTTGGCAAGCCTCCTTGCGCTAGGGTTACAGGCATACACCCCCATGCCTGGCTTAACCCTTAATTTAAGGAAGGATGACCTGTTTGATTAAGGAACAGATAACAATTGCTTGATTATGTATTTGTGCTTAGTGGTACTTGAGTTTGCTTGCATTTACACTTAAATAGGACTTATTTATTTATTTATTTTGAGGCAAGATCTTGCTATTTGGCCAGAATGGTTTTTTTTTTTTTTTTTTTTTTGGCGGTACTGGGGGTTGAACCCAGGGCCTCGAGCCTGCATGCTCTGCAAGTGCTGGACCACTGAGCTGCACCTCAGCCCATTGTTTTTTTTACTATTTGAGACAGGGTCTCGCTAAATTACACAGACTGCCTCTGGTCTCGAACTTGCGATCCTCCCGCCTCCGCCTCCAGAGCCGCTGGGATTACAGGCGTGCGCCACCACGCCCGTTGGCCAGAATGGGTTTGAACTCAGGATACTCCTGCTGCAGCCTCCCAAGGAGCTGTGATTACAAATATGTACCAGTAGGCCTGGCCCCCCGTTTTGTTTACTTATTAAATTTTTTCTTGAGACAGCTTAACCTCCCAAGTGCTGTGAGGGTTGCAGTGAGTGGGACCCAACTCAAAGGCACTTAATGACCACCACTGTGTACAGCTGAGTTTTATTTTTTATATTCTTGACTTGTTTAAAAGTTTTGGTGAGATAGACAAGCTGAATTTAAGAATTGTACTTGTTTGTGTTTTGGGGTGTGGGGTGCTGGGGATCGAATCCAGGGTTTGCACATGCTGAGCAGATCCTCTAGCACAATTACATTCGCAGCCCAAGGTTTTACTTTTTTAAAAATTACTTTGAAATAATTTCAGACAGCAGAGAGCTATTAAAGTCACTAATTTTTAAAATCTTGCCTCATTGCTTTATCTTTTTTTGGTGTGCGTATGCAGTACTGAAGGTTGAACCCAGGTCCTTGTGTTTGCATGCTTTGCAAATGTTATACCACTGAGCTGCATCCCCAGCCTTTTTTTTTTTTTTTTTTTTTACTTTTTGAGACAGGGTCTTGGCTAAATTACACAGACTGCATCTGGTCTCAAACTTGGCGATCTTCCTGCCTCTGTCTCCCGAGCTGCTGGGATTACAGGCAGTCGCCACCACTCCTGCTTTGCTTTATCATTCTTGATCTAAACATTTTTTTGCTCAACTTTTTGACAGTGGTTTGAATATGTCATTGTGCTTAACCACTTAACATTTGAGCATTTATTTCCTAAGGTGAGCAATCCTTTCATAGCCAAAAATACAGGTTTCAAATTCAGGAAACATAGATAAAAGTACTTTTATCTAAATTTCCTACTCTTATTTCATTATTTCATTAGTTTTTCCAATAAAAATTCCTTTAAAGATTTTTCCTCTTCTGGTAAATGTGTATATATTATATTTAGGTATAATACAATGTGGAAATTATAAGGACTGTTTCTCAATTTGGGCTTGTCTGGTTTTATTCCGGAAAGGTTCAGACTAAGGAAATGTGGTGTTCTCAGGGTACCATATCTGGATGTTTGTTCACTTTGATTCTCCTGCTGGTTAGTGTGTTGTCTTGTTTCTCTGCTGAGTAAGTGGTTTCCTTGCACCGATAACTCCTTTATTACCGTAAAAATATACTGCTTTTCATCAGATGTTCTATATGTAGTTAGATATACATTAATTTTTTTTAAATTCCAAGAAACATAAAATGTACCACCTTAACCATCTTAAATGTACATACAGTTCAGTAGTGTTAAGTATATTTACATTGTTTTGAGACAGGTCTCTAGGACTTTCTCATCTTGCAAAACTAAAACTCAATACTCAATAAAAACACCAATCTCCCATTTCTTGCCCACTCTTCTACTTCCCTTTTCTATGGATTTTTTCCCCCAAGTATTGGGGTATTGAACCCAGGGCTTCATGCATGTGAAGCAAGTGCTACACTACTGAGCTACACCCCCAGCCCCTTTAGTACTTTTTATTTTAAGATAAGGTCTTGCTAAGTAGAGCAGGCAGCCTCTGGCTTGAACTCCATATCCTCCTGTCTTGCTCTCCCTAGTCATTGGGATTATAGGTGTGTGCCACAGTGCCCAGCTTCCATGGATTTGGCATAGTGATCCCCTCTTTATCCATGGAAGATGTATTCCAGAATCCCAAGTGGATGCCCAAAACTGAACCCCATGTGGTTTTTTTTTTTCTATATATATTTATGATAAGTTTATTTTACCTTTTTTTTTTTGAGTAGTGACACAAAGGATTTTCAAGTTCACAGGATTTGAAAAAACCTTTGGTAAATAAACTTAATATTGTTAGATTAATAACACAGGTATGTTTTCAAAGTTGTTACCATTAAATATAATATAGTCATCTTTGCTCTACTTGGGCTCTAGTCAAATAAACTGATTTTGTATTTACTACATAATTAAAATTATGAAGTTTAGGCAGTGCTTGGTAGCATGTGCCTGTAATTCCAGTACTTGGGAAGCTGAGGCAGGAAGATAACAAGTTCAAGGCCAGCTTAGGCTACATAGTGAAACCTTGTCTCAAATAAAAAATAAAGTTTATAGATTTCATTCTAATTATAGTATTTTTATTTTTGGGGGGCGTGCTGGGATTAAACCCAAGGTGTCACATGTACTGGGCATGTGCTCCATCACTGAGCTTCGTTTCTAGCCCCTCTAATAAAATTAAAAGTTAAGATATATTCATTAAATATCTAGATCATCTTTAGAAAGCATAAAATACCAAAACATTACTAAAAATACATCTGCGCCGGGTGCGGTGGTGCACGCCTGAAATCCCAGCAGCAGGGGAGGCGGAGGCAGGAGGATCACAAGTTCGAGACCAGACACTGTCTGCGTAACAGTGAGAAGTGAGACCCTGTCTCAAAAAGTTAAAAATAGGCTGGGGGTGGAGCTCAGTAGTCCAACACTTGCAAAGCATGCAAGTGCGAGGCCATGGGTTCAACCCCCAGTACTGAAAAGAAAAAAAAAAAAAAAAAAGTCTGCGCACTTTTGTTCTCTTATTTTTATGGGAAACTAAAGATTCTTATTTGGGGCCACTGAGTGAAGTCTGACTCATAGTGACTCATAGGGTTTTCAGTGGCTGGTAGTTTTGGGATTGCTTTGAGAGTGGATTGCCACATCTTCCTGAAAGATATTAGGATATGCTAATACTTTCTGGTGAGAAATTATACTGAGGATGTATATGCCTATAGAAACTGAGAAGATACATTCAAAAGTTTTCTAACCTACAGAATGTTGGTATTTAAGTTTACAATTGGCATATTTCCTAGATTTCTCTGAAATTTAAATTTTTACTAAGAGTTAAAATTATAATCAAAGCTGGGCACCATAGTGCACACCTGTAATCCCAGCACTCAGGAGGCTGAAACAGGAAGATCAGAAGTTCAAGGTTGGCCTGGGCTACCTAGTAAGACCCTGTCTTTAAAAAAAATCAGTATATTATGACTAAGTTTTCTTTAGAACTTTGACGCAATGAGATACGTACTAATAAAATAGGACAATTATAAGAATAGATCGTACTATTATCCCACGGGTCACAGAAACTGGAAAGTGACATGGATAGAGGTGGGAGATTGCTGTACTTGAGATACCTTGTGTAAGTGGACTCCTGAGCAGAGTGTCCAAGGCTCATCCATGTTGTATCATGTCACATGATTTCTTTTTATTTATGTATTTATTTATTTATTCATTTAGTTTTGCTTTGCTGAGGGTTGAACCCAGGGCCTCGCACTTGCATGCTTTGCAAGTGCTGTACCACTGAGCTGTACCCTCAGCCCTTTTTTTTTTTTTTTTTTTTTTTACTTTTTTGAGACAGGGTCTCGCTAAATTACACAGACTGGCTTGGATCTTGAATTTGTGATCCTCCTGACTCCGCCTCCTGAGTCGCTGAGATTACAGGAGTGTGGCACCACACACAGCTCACATGATTTCTCTTTTAAGGCTGAAAAATACTGCATTGTATATTTTACACAGATTGTGTTTATCCAGTTCTTTGTCCACGGATACTTGGGTTGCTTCTACCTTTTGGCTATTGTGAATAATGCTGCCCTGACTATGGAAGTATAAATATTTCTTTGAAATCCTCCTTTCAATTCTTTGGATATATACCCAGAAATGGGATTGCTGGGTCATATGGTAATTCTACTTATTTATTTATTTACTTTTTGTGGTATTGAGGATCGAACCCAGGGCCTCACACTTGCATGCTTTGCAAGTGCTAGACCACTGAGCTGCACCCCAAGCCTTTTTTTTTTTCCTGGTACTAGGGGTTGAACCCAGGGCCTCGTGCTTGCATGCTCTGCACTTGCTGGACCACTGAGCTGCACCCCCAGCCCATTTTTTTTTTTTTACTTTTTGAGGCAGAGTCTCACTAAGTGACACAGACTGCCTCTGGTCTCGAATTTGCGATCCTCCCGTCTCCCAAGCCGCTGGGATTACAGGTGTGAGCTGGGATTACAGGTGTGAGCTCGGCACCAGGCATCACTTTTTTATTTTTTGAGACAGTGTGTTGCTTAATTATGCAGACTGCCCCTGATCTCTAACTTGGGAAACTCCTACCTCTGCCTACCTAAGTTGTTGGGATAATAGACGTGTGCCCCCACGCCTAGCTATTTTTATTTTTATTTTTTTAGTTTTTTTGAGACATGGTCTGAAAGTTACTATGTAGCTTAGGCTGACCTCAATTTTGCAGTTTTGCAGCCTCAGTCTCCTGAGCGCTGGGATTATAGATGTGCATCATTATGCCCAACCGGTTATTTTATTTATTTATTTATTTTCCATACTTGGGGTTGAACCCAGGCCTCACACTTACTCCCCCCCCCCCGCCAAGTACGGTACCACTGGCCTGCACCCCTAGCCCAGTCTTTATTTTTTGAGTCAGGGCTTCACTAAATTACTAAGGCTGCCTCTGTCCTAGAACTTGCCATTCTCCTGGCTCCCCCTCTGGAGTTGCTGGGATTCCAGGCAGACACCACCATTCCTGCCTGGAAATTCTATTTTTTAAAGGAATAGATATACATTTTTCTTATTGGTAAAATTTTCTGGTTGCACTTAGATAAATTTTCATTTGTCCTGAGATTATATTTTGATGTAATAATAAAGAGATGAAGTCAGGTGTGGTGGTGCATGCCTATAATCCCAGCAACTTGAGAGACAGAGGCAGGAGGATCACAGGTTCTAGGCCAGAGGCAGCCTGCGTAATTAAACCCTGTCTGAAACTAAAAAAATTTTTAAATGGGCTGAGGGTGTAGTGCAATGGTAGAGCACTTCCAAAATATGTGTAAGGCCCTAGGGCTCAACCCTACTACAAAAAACCAAAATAAACAGCAACAATAAAACCAACAAAAACAAAAAAGCAGCAAAACAAAAGAATTTTGTGTGAGTGAGAGAGAGTGTCTCATTCTATACAGAGGCTGGCCTGGGACTCACTGTGTAGCCCAGACTATGCTCAAACTAAATCATGATCCTCTAGTGTGCTTAGATTACTGGTATGTGACATACCACTTGGCGTAGTTTCTTAAAACATTTACCTGAGATAAAATCTGATTATTATTTTTCAAGTGGTTAATTGCATATTTTTGTTCATGCTATAGGAAAAGGTTTTATTTTGTCTTCTGTTGGTGTATTTTTTATTGAGAGGGAGGTTTGGTCCAGCCCAGAGCACTCAGACTTGTTTCAATAAACCCTTCTCAGTTTTTTTTCTTCCTTTTCTGAGCATTTAATTACTTAGGACTTTTCTTTGCTTGTTGTTAGGTTCCATCGAATCGTGTTCTACTTACAGCGATTCTCATAGGATTTTCAATAGCTGGTTGTTTGGGGATTGTTTTGAGAATGGACTACCACAGCCTCATTCCATTTTTGGAATGCTGGTGCTCAAACCTGAGTACTACCAGCTACCAACTCAACTTAATACTACCAGCTGAACTTAAACCCCAGCCCAAAAGCCTTTTTTGTCCTGAGAAGCAAGGGTTTGTTGTTGTTAGGTGCCATCCAGTCTGTACAATAGAATGCCCTGTTATTCATAGGGTTTTCAATGGCTATTTCAGGGGTGGGCTGCCAGGTCCTCCTCCCATTTCTGGGGTGGGGATTGAACCCTGGGCCCCAGAGCAGACAGAGCAGCACTCTACCAACTGAGGTAAATCTTAGGCCTGCTTTGCTTACTCAGATTTTAATGTCTTTGCATCTTATTTCTTTGTTCTTAATATATAATATTTTTTAAAGACTCCCCTCCTACAGTTACATCTTGGCCAAAAGAATTGGAAGAAAGAAAATGAGAATCAATTATGCACTGTTAAAACTGTTGTAAGTAGGAAGGAAAAGAATATAATTCTAGGTCAGATTGATTGAGATTGCTGTAATGTTCATGCTTCACAGTGTATCACCATTAAAAAAAACACTATGAAAATCAGAGGTAAACTGGGTGCACACACCTGTAATCCCAGCACTCTGTAATCCCAGGCCAGCCTCCTATAGAGTGAGACTGTGTCTCGAAGAAAAAAGAGAGCCCTGTTTAGTTAGTGCTGAAAATCTTCAGCAAATACCATAACTTTATGAAGCTTATCAGTGGGTAAATAATGTCTTATGTATTTGGTCAAGGCTAGCTCCATCAATAAAATTCAGACTTTTATTGTTTTTTCTTTTGAGACAGGATCTCACTATGTAGCCTAGGCTGGACTCAAATTTATGTTGATGTTCCTGAGTGCTGGGATTATAGGCATTTACCACCACACCAGGTTCATGAAACTCAGACATCTTAAGCCTTTGACTACCATTTCCAAATCAGAGTATTATATTTCCAGAAACTCTTCATTATAATGAACAAAACATGAACGTGATTAGCAGAATAATTGGAATTATAGTATAAGTCTGTAAAATACCTTTTTCCACCCCTCTTCTCTCATCTTTGACATGTGTCCCTATGGTGGTCAGAGGGTTAAGCAGAACCCAAACATCAGAAAATCTTTGCATACTTCCTATAATAGTCACAGTTTGGATTTTTTTTTTTTTTTTTTTTTTTGTGGTCCTGGGGGTTGAACCCAGGGCCTCGCGCCTACATGCTCTGCAAGTGCTGGACCACTGAGCTGCACCCTCAGCCCATTTTTTTACTTTTTGAGACAGGGTCTCGCTAAGTTACGCAGACTGCCCCTGGTCTCGAACTTGCGATCCTCCCGCCTCTGCCTCCCAAGCCGCTAGGATTACAGGCATGCGCCACCGCGCCTGGCTACAGTTTGGATTTTGATGTAAATACTCCATCATACATTTGTTTCACCTTTGCATGAGAGTGAAGATTCCTTTTCGTGGTAATATCTCTTGCCTTGACACAAAGTAATATTATCCCCAGTATTCTTTCCTCAAAATTTTGATACTAGTTTTTTTGGGAGATAACTATTTTTAAGAACTTTATTTAAAATAATTATACAGTTGTAAGTTGCAGGAAGTTGGAAAGAGTGCAGAGAGGACTTTTGCACTTTTACCTAGGTTTCCCCACAACTTATCTTTTACTAATTTTGTTGGAGATCAAACCGAGGACCTTGTGCATGTTAGATAAGCACGTTAACTAACACTGAGCTGCATCCCCAGGCTCCTTTAGATGTTTTTTTTCTCTTTATTATTATTTTTTTTTTTTGGAGACAAGCTCTTGCTGTGTATCCCAGGCTACCCTTGAACTCAGGATCCTCCTGACTTAGTCTCCTGAGACCTGGGATTACAGGTATAAAACAGGGGCAGGACCAAATAGAAATCTTTTTTTTTTTTTTTTTTTTTTTTTTTGGTGCTGCCGAGTAAACCCCCAGTGTGTTATGAATGCAAAGCATGTGCTCTGCCACTGAACTACACCTCTAGGTATAATTTTTCTGTAGTGGTTAAAGAAGACTAGAAATGGGGAATGGTTAGAATGAGTCAGTAGAACATTAGTGTCATGCTGCACAAAGAAGGAGTAGGGGAAAGAAGGGAGATACTTTGCGTCTTATTACTCAGTTCCTCAAGTTGTAAGAAATTCTTTTAGAAAAAGCTTGAGCAAAAGCTTGAGTGATAGGTGACTGAGTTAGCCTTTTACCTAACCTGCTTGCTCATTAAAATTTTCTTCTACTAAGCTTGCCCTTTGAGTACTGACGTAGGACATAAATGTCTTAAGAAAAAGGTGAAGTGGCTTTTTCTGTCTCTCTTGAGAAGCCTGCATCCATGTCTTAGATGTGTACTGTGATGATTTCCTTAAGTATTTCTCTATCTGAGCACCTGGGCTTGCCCTAAAGCATGTACCGGTACATACAAAACTTTATGTGTTTCACAAAAAAAAAAAGTCAGTTCAGTAAAGGTGCTTGCTAAAAATTCAGATCCTGGGTTCACTATTGTTGTTGTTGGGTGCCGTCTAGTTGGTATCCAACTCATAGCAACCCTCATAGGGTTTTTGATGGCTGACTGTTTCGGGATTGCCTTGGAAGTGGATTGCCAGGTCCTTCTCCCATTGGGTTCACTGTAGTAGACATTTTTTATTTTGGTTTTTGGTTTTTTGAAACAGTCTTAGTACAGGCTTTCCTGGAACTCCCTAAGTCAACCAGGCTGGCCTTGAACTCCCTGTAAATCCTGCCTTAACCTTGGGAGCACTGGGATTACAGTCATGTACCACCACACTAGACTGGGTAGTAGAGTCTTATGATTCAGTGGTAGGGCAGGGCCTACAAGTCTCCATTTTCAAACACTCCAGGGGTGTTGTGATGAATATTTTTCACAGCATGTATTGAGAAATAAGAAATTTAAAGAGAGCACAATCTTGTTGGTACTTTATAGTCTTCATAAGGTTACAGTTTCATAGGTTAGTGGCTCTTAAACTTTTTTTTTTTTTTTTTTTTTTTTTTTTTTGCGGTACTGGGGGTTGAACTCATGGCCTCGTGCCTGCATGCTCTGCAAGTGCTGGATCACTGAGCTGCACCCCTAGCCCATTTTTTTACTTTTCTGAGACAGGGTATCGCTAAGTTACACAGACTGCCTCTGGTCTTGAATTTGCGATCCTCCTGCCTCCACCTCCCGAGCTGCTGGGATTACAGGCGTGCACCACCACGCCCAGCTGGCTTTCAAACTTTTGAGCATAATTACATCTGGATCCATATATACCTTACATAAAGGAGGTTTATTGCATTTATAGGTATTTATTCATTCATTGTTAAATGCTCTAATTGTGACTTAATCACAGTGTGACCCTTGAAATTGGTTTCACAACCAGTGCCTTCATGAAGTATGATAGCACAGCCCTAGGTGTTAAGTCTTGTCCCTGTAAACATTGCAGGCAGGAGTGCTGGGACAGAGTGAATACATGGGACCCCCTTTTTCCTCTTACAGGGATTATCTTCCTGGTCCTTGGGTACTTTTTTTGAGATTGGATCTTGCTGTGTAACCCTCGGCTGGCCTAGAACTGGCTGTATAGACCAGGCTGGCCTGCAACTTGTCTCCTAGCTCAGCTTTCTGAATCATGCTGGGATTATAGGCATGCACCACTATGCCCAGCTAAGTACATTTTACTATTATTTAAAAATATTTTTCTGCTTTGCCAGTCATTCACTATTTATACTGTCCACAGTTTGCCTTTCTTTTCTTTCTTTCTTTTTTTTCCTTAGTGTTTTTGGTTTGAGTCGGGATCAGTTTAAGGCTAGCCTCAAACTAGGGATCTTCCTGCCTCAGCCTGTAGAGTTTTGGCACTACAGGCATGTACCGCCATGCCTGTCTAGCTTCCTTTTTTTCCTCCCCTTTTAGTAATCTATAATTTCTGTTGATCATTGTAGAATTAAGTGCTTCCCTATGTTGTTAAAAACACAGGGCTAGGAGTCTAGTGAAGTGGTACAGTACTCATTCATGAAGCCCTGGGTTTGATTCCCAGCACTGCAAAATAAAACAACAAAACACTCAATGGTTGATTATTTGGTATGCTTATGAGAGAGAGGCAAAGAAGGAACCCAATCTGGATGTGAAATATTAATAGGGTAAGCATGTCAGATTCTACAGCTTGATATAGTGGCTTTCAAGTAATTGACTGGATCATACTGTCCTTGAGTATAAGTTAAAGATAGGAAGAAGACCTTAAACTCTACTGTTATTAAAATAATATAAAATTATTTGAATGAAGTAAAATTTCAGCCAAGAAAAGCGATTAACATTTATTGACCTATCACGGATTACCCAAATCATTTAGGTAAGAAATAGCATTATTCATTTTATATATGCAAGAACTGAAATTTGGTGGATAGTTGATAGGAGACAACTGGAACCTCAGAAAGGAAGGGCATGGTGACAAGTCTCCAGTCCTGGCACTCAGGAGGCAGAGGCAGGAGGATTCAGTTTTCAAGGCCATTCTGGCCTACTTAGTGAGAACCTGTCTCAGAAAACCTAAAATACAAACATCCCCTCCCCCCAACAATTAAGCAAACAGAAACATTAAGCTTATTATGGTTTAGATATTCCTGGTAAGAGGAAGAATAAAAAGCAACTTCATGCTAAGTCTGCTACTTTGAGAGAGTGCTTTTCCTTTTATATTAGCTCAGACCCAAACTTGTCCTACTCTGGCTAAATAAAAAGCTTTTTTCTTCTTTTATAAGGTTTGTAAATACATAATTGAAATTTGTTGGTGTGTGGTCAACAAGTCTCTTCCAAAGACTTTTGGAAGTATTTTAAGTGACAGAACCAGGTACATCCTTGCCCAAGCTTAGGTATCTAATCTCATGATTCTTCTCAGTGGAGATAGACTGGAACTTTTTTTTGAGCAGCGTGAAAATATGTTAGCAAATCAGAGCATCAACAAGTCTTTCTCCTGAAAAAGACATGCAAACATTTCACATCTAGTTTCAGGGGCTCTATCTGAAGCTGATTCTTGGGCCCTAAGCACCTTTGCTTTCTAGGACTGGCATTAGAATTGTATTATGTCAGATACTGTTGAAATCAAATAGTGCTTAAAATTCACATATGCTAAAATTATTTAATAGTGTGATTTTCATTTTTATGTGAAGGCAACTGAGTATAGTAAGATTAGTTTAAGCGTTCCTGATACTCAGCCAGTCAGATTAAACCAGTTATATAGGTCTATATGAGAAATAAAGTTATCAATCTCTGTTTTATTAGATGCTGAGAATGGTAAAGATTTATGTTCTTTACCACTGCTTTGCAACTGAAGGTCTGGACCCATAAGGAGGGTTTAAAATTTGTGAATTTTTTGCAGTACTGGGGGTTGAACTCAGGGCCTTGTGCGTGCCAGACAAGTACTCTACCACTGAGCTGCACCCTCAGCCCCTTTACACTTTTTTTTATTTTTTGAGACAGACTCTCACTAAGTTGCACAGGCTGCCAGTGTCCTTGAACTTGCAAACTTCCTGCCTCAGCCTCCCAAGACTCTAGGATTATAGGCATGTGGCACTATACCTGGTGCTTTTTTTGTTTTGTTTTGTTTGCCTTTCTTTTTTTTTCTTTTTCTTACTAGGATGCTGAAGCTAGGGCCTGAGCTAGACTTTGCAAGTGCTCTACCACTGAGCTGTACCCTCAGCCTCTTTTTATTTTTTGTCTTGAGATAGGGTCTTGCTAAGTTAATGCAGGCTGCCTATGGCCTCAAAGTCGTGGTCCTCCTGCCTCTACCTCCCAAGTCACAGGGATTATAGGCATGTGCTGCTGTGCTTAGCTACACCCAGTTTTTAAAATCACTTTACAAGGTCTGACTAGAATTAAACAAAACAAATGAAGGAGACCAGCATAGAAAACAAACACCCACCATTATGTTTCATATAACATTAGGTTAAGTATTTGGTGAAACTTCTGCTTAAGTGTTTATGTATATATGTATGCATATGTGCATTCATAACTATTTTTATTGGATTATAATTCAAAAATATTTCTTAATGTAATATAGATTTTAAAAAGTTTGGAAGCCACAGCTCTATACCTGTCTGCTTAGGAGGTGATTTGAATATCTGAGTTCTTGTATTTTCGTGTTTTTTGGAGAATGGAAAGGGAAATTTAAGTGTTAGTGTATTAAGCTGGGCGCGTGGCACACGCCTGTAATCCCAGCAGCTCGGGAGGCGGAGGCAGGAGGATCGCAAGTTCGAGACTCCAGTGTGTGCTAATTTAGCGAGACCCTGTCTCAAAAAGTGAAAAAAAAAGGGGGTGGTGGTGCTGGGGCACAGCTCAGTCGCCCAACACTTACAAAGCATGCAGGTGCGAGGCCCTGGGTTCTACCCCCAGTACCGCAAAAAAAAAAAAAAAAACCAAGAAAACAAAAAACAAGTTAGTGTGTTTAAGAATAAAGGACCGAAACAACAACAAAATCTGGATGTGGTGGCACACACCTATAATCCCAGCACTGGGAAGTGTGAAGCAGTAGGAGTGATGTGAGTTCCTCGCCAGTCTAGGCTACATAATGAGACCCTGACAAATCTTTAAACAATTAACCAATAAAGTTGAGATGGGATTATTGCTTTATCTGTTTTTTTTGAGACAAAGTCTCATTATGTAGCCCAGGCTAACCGCTAACCCTCACTCCTTCTGCCTCAGCCTCCCAAGTGCTGGGATGACAGGCATGTAACATGATGCTTGGCTTGTGACTGTTATAACCAGAGGAAGATCCCCTCACAACCCCCGTCCCCCGCATATACACAATTTATAGTTGCATTTACTGAAAATGTTCTATATAGTTCAGTGAATATCACATGCTATTAAGCTGTCTAATAGAATGTTGTCTTTTGTGGTACAGGGATGCTGACCCTAGGGGCCTCACACATACTTTGCAAGTGCTCTACTACTGAGCTGCACGCCTAGCCTTCTTTTGTATTCTTTATTTTGAGAGACTTGCTAAGCTATGCAGGCTGCCTTTGGCCTCAAACTTTTGATTCTCCTGTCTCTGCCTCTTGAGTTGCTGAGATTACAGGCATGCACCAGCACACCCAGGTTTTTTTTGTTTTTTTTTTTTTTTAAAATAAGGGTCTTGCTGAATAGCCTGGGCTGGCCTAGAACTCTGGCCTTGAACTTGTGTTGATCCTTCTACCTCAGCCTCCCAGAAAAGAAGAGTTTTGAGATTTTGGGGGAAGAAGTAGTAGATTTTTCTGTTTTTGTTTTTGTTTTAAATAAGAAATCGTTTTCAGGAAAGGTTATATAAATGAACATTAATTTTTGTTTACATTTAAGATCTTGAATTGCATCAACTTATTGGTTTGTTGTTTTCTTCTATTTCTGTCACAGATTTGGGCCGCATGGGATCCCTGTGACAGTATTTCCCAGAAGGGAATATAAGGATAAACCAGAAGCCATGCAGCTCCAAAGTAATACATTCCAAGAAGGGACAGAAGTCAAGCGGGAAGTCACTGGTGCTGTTCCTGATGACCGTTCTCCTGTCCCCCCATCTCAGCTGAGCTTGGCTGAAAGCCTGTGGACTTCGAAACCACCACCTCTCTTCCATGAAGGAGCACCTTATCCTCCCCCGTTGTTTATCAGGGACACATATAACCAATCGATACCTCAGCCACCTCCTCGGAAAATTAAGCGACCCAAACGGAAAATGTATAGGGAAGAACCCACTTCAATAATGAATGCTATTAAGTTACGTCCCAGGCAAGTCCTGTGTGATAAGTGTAAAAACAGTGTTGTTGCTGAAAAAAAGGAAATTAGAAAAAGTAGTAGTGCAAGTGACTCTTCTAAATATGAAGATAAGAAACGCAAACATGAAAGCATGGCTACTGTGAACAAAAAACTGAAAACTGACCATAAAGTGGATGGGAGAAACCAAAATGAAAGCCAGAAAAGAAATGCTGTGGTTAAGGTTTCGAGTATTGCTCACAGCAGAGGCAGAGTAGTCAAAGTTTCTGCTCAGGCAAACACATCAAAAGCTCAGTTAAGTACTAAAAAAGTGCTCCAGAGTAAGAACATGGATCATGCAAAAGCTCGGGAAGTACTGAAAATTGCCAAAGAAAAGGCACAGAAGAAGCAAAGTGAAACCTCTACTTCCAAAAATGCACATTCAAAGGTCCACTTCACACGTCGATATCAGAATCCCAGCTCAGGTTCCCTTCCACCCCGCGTACGTTTAAAACCACAGAGGTACAGGAATGAAGAAAATGACTCCTCCCTGAAGACAGGACTCGAGAAAGTGCGGAGTGGCAAGCTGGCACCCAAGCCACAGTCCCGCTGCACCTCCACCCGCTCAGCAGGTGAGGCCCCTTCAGAAAATCAGAGTCCCTCAGAAGGCCCTGAAGAGGCCAGCAGTGAGGTTCAGGACACAAGTGAAGTGCATGTGCCTGGTGAGCAGGATGAACCACAGACGCTGGGCACAAAGGGCAAAAGCAATCTCTCTGTTTACATGACCCTAAATCAAAAGAAATCTGACTCTTCCAGTGCTTCGGTGTGTAGCATTGATAGCACGGAGGATTTGAAGTCCTCCAACTCTGAGTGTAGCTCTTCTGAAAGCTTTGGTTTTCCTCCAGGTGGTATGCATGCACCTTCCGCCTCCACTTCCTCCTCTTCAAAGGAAGAGAAAAAGCTCAATAATTCCTTGAAAATGAAAATCTTTTCCAAAAACGTCTCTAAATGCATCACACCAGATGGCAGGACCATATGTGTGGGGGATATTGTTTGGGCCAAGATATATGGCTTTCCTTGGTGGCCGGCCCGTATCCTCACTATAACTGTGAGCCGGAAAGATAATGGCCTTTTAGTCCGGCAGGAGGCCCGTATTTCATGGTTTGGGTCTCCAACAACATCTTTCCTTGCTCTTTCACAACTTTCCCCTTTCTTAGAAAACTTCCAGTCCCGGTTTAATAAGAAGAGAAAGGGCCTGTACCGCAAGGCTATCACAGAGGCTGCTAAGGCTGCCAAGCAGCTGACTCCTGAGGTGCGGGCTCTGTTGACTCAGTTTGAAACGTGAACATGGACAGGTAGGCAAGAACCACTGCAGTCAGCACAGATTTTCCAGTCTAGTGAGGAATCATTTCTATGAAATAGCCTGGCCAAATAGGAGAGAGAAATAGTGCTCAGATGGCTGGCTTTTTATACTTACCACATAGCCATTTTTAGACTGAGGAGCTTAAATTGAACATGCAATCAGATTTTGTCTTAAGGAAGTAGGATTTTAGCAGTGTTTTCCAGTTTTGAAATCTAAAACCATCCCAAGGCATAGAAGCCATAGCCTCAACTGAAACTGAATTTTTGCAGGGACTGTTAATTGCCATTCATACCTATTATTGTATATATACATATATATGTATGAAATATTGCCTGTCACTGTGTGACACAGATATTGCATATTTGGGAATTCAGTAAGGGCTGGTGAGCTGGGGGAACAGTGGATATTTAATGACTAGTTTTTATAATTAAAGGACACTTAGCCTTTCTATGCACGTAATAGTGTAAAAGTTTGATACTTGGGTGTTTGACAGACTTAGATGCTTGCAATTTAGTCACAGACTGGGGAAAGAGCCCAGTATTTGGGATTAAAACTGTCAAGACTAGACAGGTTTGAGTCATCACTCTTGTCGATTGGGATATGAAAAACTTTCAAGCTTCTTTCTGGTTTGGGAGTTTTGGTAGGTTTTGTTTTGGATATGTAAATAGTTGACTGCTAAATTTGGTCAGATTTCTCCTGACTGGCTATTCCTAAATTCTTAGGATACGTCCTCGTAAATTACACTTTGTGAATAAATTGTCATATGTGTAATTGTTGCATTTTGGATGTACCTAATTTGATAATTTAAAAAAAAAAATCCATTTAAGGTATCTGTTTGCAGGTCAGAAAATGAGAAAATGTAATTGTGTGATGTTCTGAAATGTAAAAAAAAAAAAAAGCTGTAAATAAAATCAACTAAATCCAAATTATTTGTGTGTGTTTCTCAAAAAGCTTTGAAAAATTTCAAGATGGTAGAAAATTATTCCTTGTAATAGTGTTTAGAAAAGGTGAAAAATCAAACTTAGAGTTTTCTATTTGTCCTATCAGAGAATACTTTACCTGAAAATAGGTGAAATTCACATACAAGGTGAATCAGTATACTCTTAAAGTGAGTTTTCTAGTATGGATGTTTGCTATGATTCTAGGTTTGATATCCCCTCCCACCAATTTCTCCTATGTGTTTAGGTTAAATTTTTCGTTTTTAGCTTTAATATTTCATCATATGTTGCTTATCTTCCCTTTTTATTTTTTAATAGAAAAGATTACATTTGGATGCTTTTCTCTTTCATCTTCTGCCTCAGGTGTCACTCTTTTGGGGCTACTCATTTAGCCCCTAAGATTTGACTTCTTATTTTCCAGTTTTAGCTTTTTACTGTTAGTGAAAAATATATCTTATTGCCTGTGGAGGCAAGTTTATCCCTAAAACTTTTAATTAAGTTGCTTTCAAGTTTAAATGTGATATAATTTCAATTTGAGACTTTTGGAAACTTAAAGAGGGAAACTTTTTCTGGATTTCTAAATCCAGTATGAAATATTGGTTATAATGGAATTAAAAAAGATGAATAGGGATTGGAAATTAGTAGTCTGTCAGCTTCTTTAAGCTGTACTTATCAAAAGGAAATAGAATTTCTTCTGGGGAGCTCAGTCATTGCTTTTTGATTTTAATAAACACACAATTAAAAAAAGATGTTTCAGTTGAACAGAACATATTCTTTCCTGCAAACAGAAACTACTATTTTAAACTTGATTATAAGAGGTTGAAAGGAGTTCCTAGTGTGATAGAGGGATTATAAGAGAAGAATCAACAATTCTCTGAATATCTGTCTTAGTGAGCTTGAGCAATTATTTTTGAAGGTTTTGAAGGTTCAAAAAGTTAAGTCACCTCAAATATGTAATTCTAAAGCTTTACGTAATGATCTGGATGAGTTTTATTAGCGATTTTGAAAATGGATATTGCTAATGTCTCCAGGTGTTTTGGCAAATGTGCTTTTGTGGCATAAACCAAATTTTTGTAGTTTCAGAAGCCATGGGAAAAATGCCCTAATAAAGTCATGGTTGTAGAGTACAGAAATAACATTCAATACAGCATGCTGGCACCCCCTTGTAATCCCAACACACAAAAAAACTGAGCCAGGAGGATTGTGATACCCAGACCAGTCTGAGCTACATAGACTGCCTCAAAAACAAAAGAAGAAAACAAAAACCCTTAAGTTTTGTAGTCCATACCTTTGAGGAAAATCTGGGCTGGGATTTAGCTCAGTTGATAGAGCACGCTCTGCAATCTCTGAGGTCCTGAGTTCAATTCCCAGCACTGCAAAAATGGGAGGAGGCAATCCCCAAACAATCTGCCATCGATTGAAAACCCTATGACGGTCTCTATGAGTTAGGTCTTTATGAGTCAGATACAATTCCACAGCACCTAACAACAACAACCTTTGAGGAAAAGGTGGGAGCATAGTCAGAAATCTATAAGAACTATGCCAGATGATCCCTCTACTTAAATTTGAGGTCTGGCATTTCATCTCATGCCTCAGTAGAGAATAAATTTTAAAGAACTTCTAATCTTAAAATGCATATTCTAAACACTAATTCAATAGCTCTATTTAAAAAGTGTGGTATTCAAAGTTGAGTGTTGTGGTGCATGCCTGTAATCTCAACACTCAAAAGGCTGAGTCAGGAAGATTGAGAGTTGTCTCAAAAACAAAAGTATTGTGTTCAAGTAGAAGTTTATTTTTTTGCAATACTAGGAGGTTGAACCCAGGTCTTCCTGAATATTTTTCAAGTGCTCTACCACTGAGTTGTATCCCCAGCCCCTTTTTTTATTTTGTATCTTGAGACGGTCTCCCTAAGGTATACAGGCTGCCTCTGGCCTCCAACCTGTGATCCTCTTGTCTGCCTCCTGAGTTGCTGGGATTACTGGTGTGCACCACTGTCCCCTGCTCAACCAGAAGTGTTTTAGATGAATTTGTCCAGTATCTACTGCAGATGAAGACTGATGAATTGGGTAATTGTACCCACTTTCATATTTCTCTTTGAAACAATGAAAGGCACTTCTGAGTACATTTTTATTTTTTTCTCCAGTGTTGGGGATAGAACCTGGGGCTTTGTGTGTGCTAGGCAGGCAATCTACCACTGAGCTACATCCCTAGCCCAAAAGGTACTTTTTTGTATGGAGATAACCCAAGTCAGTATTTTTTTTCCCTCCATGGAGAGGGGGAAAACTGGGCTTTGAGCAAATCTCCAGTGGTCTAAAATAAAGAATAAGCAAGAGCAGAAACCAAGTGTAGTAGGAGCTATGAAAACTAAAAATGTCTTTATTTTTAGAAATTAGAAATTTAAAACATTTTTCATTTTCTAGAACTTACCAAGAAGTTGACTGGACATCTGGAAGAGATACTCAGTTCTCATTTACAGATGTACAACCAAAATGACCTACACGATACCAGTGAGGCAGTTGGGGAAAGTCAGATTCACTAGCCTGAAGTCTGTTTTTTGGGGGGTGATGGTTTTGATCTTTGAGACAGGGTCTCACTGTGTAGTCCAGGCTGTTCTGGAACTCACTGTGTAGTCCAGGCTGTTCTGGAACTCACTATGTAGCCCAGGCTGGCCTTGAACTCACATCAGTCCTGCCTCAGTTTCCCAAGTGCTGAGATTACAGGTGTGCATCACCATGCCTGGCTCTGATGGCGTGTCCCTAAGTGGTTTTGAAAAAAAATCTTATGGACAATAATTGTAGATTGGTACTCAACTCGATGGCACCTATCAACAAAAAACTACACTAAGTAGGATGGACAGGAATTTAGGTATGAAGATGCTGTAGGCAAAGAACGTGGAACTTGTTAAAATCAACTAAACTAGGTGCGGTGGTACACACCTATAATCTCAGCAACTCAGGAGGCAGAGGCAGGAGGACCAGGAGTTTGAGCATGTGTAATTTAGTGAGACCCTGACTCAAGGTAAAACAAATAAACAATAGGCTGTGGGTGTAGTCCAGTGGCAGAGCACTTGCAAAGTATGGGGGGGGGTGCCCTGGTTCAACTCCCAAGTACTGCAAAAACTGAAATGAAACCCGTGTGTGTGTGTGTGTGTGTGTGTGTGTGTGTGTGTGTGTGTGTGTGTGTGTGTATTATTGAATTCAATTTTGAGTTTCACTCCTGTTTGTAAAGGTTGTACCTTTCTAAAATTGGTTATGTTGAAGGAAACCTACACATTTAAAGATTGCAAAGTGGCTAGTTTTCCTTTATATTGAATGAGTGGGGAATTGGGAATCTATAATTTGGATTTAAAATTAGATTTTTCCATTTAAGTTGTGAATTTTGTATGGTTTGGGCTGCACTCATTCACTTTTGTTAGTACTTGTAGCAGACTGGCAAATGTGTAGAAAAATTGATGTTTCAATTCAAGGATTTATGTCCAATGAGGGCCTCTAGTAAGAAATTTGTCAGAGAATCAAGACTCAATTTAGTTGGGATAAATTTAGTTTTTACTTTGGGGTTGTACTAATATTGTAACTATTAAGCAATCTTTAATAGAAATGCCTGGAATTCAAAACAAAAGTGAGGCTGGTGCCCTGCCAACTTACAGCTAACCTGCAGTAATCACTTTTACGTAGCTCTGACTTAGATAATAGGCTCTTTGTATTGCTCATCCAATTTGTGTACACTTACTGTATTCATTCCTTCATCCAGCTAAGATTGCATAGAATTACAGAGAGAAAGCATTAGCAATTACTATGTTCTAATTGTGCTATTTTGAATAAAGGAATAGGAAGTTTGAAGTTGTAGTGCTGAAGATGATTACATTACAGTTTTTGCAGGGTATTTTGGTGTCTTTACCATGGATAATTGACCCTAAGGTCAGAAGAGAGATATTGTTTAATGTTTACTCAAGAAACTGAATTTTTTTATTTTTTATTTTATTTTATTTTTTGTGATGATGGGGATCAAAGCAAGAGCCTAGCATTTGCCACTGAGCTCCATCCCCAGTTGAAATTTAGCATTTATAGATCCAACCACAATTTGTATTTTCTTCTGCTGCTGCTTTTTTTTTGTGGTACTGGGGGTTGAACCCAGGGCCTGGCACTTGCATGCTTCTGCAAGTGCTGGACCACTGAGCTGCGCCCCCAGCCCATTTTTTTACTTTTTGAGACAGTCTCGCTAAATTACACAGACTGCCTCTGGTCTCGAACTTGCGATCCTCCTGCCTCTGCCTCCCAAGCCGTTGGGATTACAGGCGTGCGCCACTGCGTCTGGCTGTATTTTCTTCTTTTCTTTCCTTGTGGTATGAGTTGGAAATAGCTTTCTCCTTGTTATATTAATAGAGCACTGCAATTTTTATGTGGTATTTAAAATGTTGTGATTAGATATAACCTAAGATTTACCATCTTAAAACCCATTTTAATTTTACAGTTTTATGGTATACAGTATATTCACATTGTTGTGTAACTGTCACCACTATCTGTAATCTGATTTTTGATAGAATCTTTAAAATTTGCAGTGGTACTTGGATATTAAGTTGCAAGAGTGATTTTGTTGGGCACCACTGTGACTGGAGAGAGCCATTGGTAGTGCCTGCTCTTCAGGATTTCTTCCTTACTAGCCTGTATTCCTGTACCAGGGGATACTGTTGCCCACAGTGTTAGTGGTGACTTTCCCATGCCAAGGCCTCACACATGCTAGGCAAGTGCTATACCACCTTTGGCCCCCTTTTTATTTTTTATTTTGAGCCAAGATCTTGGGAAGTTGCAACGGCTGCCTCTATCCTTGAAGTTTTGATTCTCCTGCTTCAGCCTCCTGAATCACTGACATTGTAGGAATCCCAATTGGTGCCTCCATTTTTAAGACCTGGAACTGCCCCTTGGTAAAATCTTCAGGTGACTTAGTGTGACTGCATTTGTCTGTTAAGAGGTTTTAGTTAAAACTATCCCTTTCCAATAATAACTTTTTTTTTTTTTTACAATTTTATGAGTAGAAAATGCATTTATATTTTATTTTATTTATTCACTCATTCATTCATTCATTCATTCTTGAGGCAGTCTCACTGTGTAGCTCAGGCTGGCCTGGAGCTTGCTATGTAGTCTACTCTGGCCTCAAACTTGTGATCCTCCTGCCTCAGTCTCCCAAGTGCTAGGATTACAGGTGTGTACCATCACACCCAACTCTCTAATTGTTTTAGTAATGAAATAAATTACTTTTCAAAACCCCAAGTAACTTATATAGCATCATACTTTTGTCGTGTTTTAATAAAATGTACTGTTTTCTTTGAATCAGTGGTGCCCCCCCCTTTTTTTGTTTTCTGTTTGAGAGAGGGTCTTGCTTGTAGCAGCCCAACTAGCCTCTAGTTCACAATCCTCCCTCAGCCTCCCAAGTGCTGTGATTACAGACATGTACCACCATGGCCCCTTTTTATGTCAGTACAGTTAATGGAGGGCTGGGGTTTAGCTCAGTTGGTAGAGTGCCATTCTGCAGTCTCTGAGGTCCCCGGTTTGATTGTCAGCACTGCAAAAATGGGAGAAGGACGTGGCAGTCCACTCCCAAGGCAATCCCAAAACAATCAGCCATTGAAAACCCTATGACGATCACTACGAGTCAGATGTGACTCAATGGCACCTAACAACAACAGTTAATGGAAAGGATATGCCTTGACATGACATAGATAATGAATGAAATTCTAAGGTGATCTTCTGTGCCACAATTAGGTAGAAAAAACTGATTTAATTTTTACATCATGCCTTTAAATCCATTTGGGGTGGATTAAGTCAAATTTTAATGCTTTTAATCCCTGAAAACTCTAGTTGCTGAACTTAAAATTTTCTTATAAATTCCTTTGTTATTCTAGGGGAAGATGCAAAGGAATAAGAGACTGTAGACTAAAAACTTAATCATGATTTGTCAAAATAATGACTTTTTGGAGTCATTTTCAGTTTTCAGCTGAATAGTTAGGTGGCTATGGTCCTTGTTATCTAACTTAGTAGCCTTTTCCTTTTATTGAAAATAGTTTTTGTTTTGTTTTGTTTTTTGCGGTACTGGGGGTTAACCCCAGGGCCTTGCACCTGCATGCTCTGCAAGTGCTGAACCCCCAGCCCATTTTTTTTTTTTTTACTTTTTGAGACAGGGTCTTGCTAAATTACACAGACTTCCTCTGGTCTCGAATTTGTGATCCTCCTGGCTCCGCCTCCCCAGCGGCTGGGATTACAGGCGTGCGCCACCGCTCCCGGCTGAAAATAGTTTTTCTTTGTAATTTTGTAAAGCCTTGATGTTAAAAACAGTCTCTCTTTCTCCTTCTTTTCCCCCCCTTCCTCTCTCTCTCTCTCTTTCTCCCTCCGACCCCCCCTCTTTTTCAGACAGTGTCTTGCTGTGTAGCCCAGGCTGGCCTTGAACTCATGATCCTCCTGCCTCAACCTCCAGATAGCTGGGATCACAGGCATGTGCCATTGCAGGCATGTGCCATTGTGCCTGGCTCTGGACCAGTCATAAAACTTAATTTAAACACAATTAAAATTTTTTTTCAAATTTCTGATTATTTTGAAAGGCCTCATTTTTAAGAAAAGTTGAAAACAGTCATTATTTAAATAAAGAATTTTCCTTGTGTGATAGTTACCTCCTTATATTGCCTTGGAAATCTGAATCTTAACCAGAATCTATGATTAAAACTCATTGTAGCCAGGTGCAGTGGTGCACACCTTTAATCCTAGTGACTTGAAGGCTGGGGCAGGAAGATCACAAGTTCAAGGCCGTAGGCAGCCTTTATGACTTAGTGATACTCTGTCTCAAAAATACAAAGAAAAAAATGGGCTGGGGTTGTGGCTCAGTGTTTGAGTGCTTGTAAAAAAAAAAAAGAAAAAGCATGCATGAGGCCCTGGGTTCACCTCCCCAGTACTGCGAAAACAAAAAACAAAAAAACACTGAACACTCATTATATAATTCCTATACTAGTATCAGTATCTAGTTGTTGTTGTTAGGTGCAGTTGAGTCAGTATCCGACTCATAGCGACCCTGCGTACAACAGGTGAAACACTTGTCAGTGCTTCTCTGCTGTTCATAGGATTTTCAGTGGCACAGTATCTAGTAAGAAAGCCAAATGCTTCATGGCTGAGAGGTTTTTATTTATTTTTCCTTCTTTTTTTGAGACAGGGTCTTGCAATGTAGCCCAAGCTGGTTTAAGATTCATCATCCCTCTACCTCAGCCTTCTGAGTTCTGGGATTTTAGTCAAGCCTGCACTACCACACTGGGCTTGAAGTGCTAGGGTTGTATGTCACAATTTTTTCCTTTCCTTGAAAATGAAAAAACTTGTAATTATAATGCCAGCACATTTTAGCAGGTTTTTTTTTTTTAAGTAAAATATTTTGTGACCCTTAGTGTCCTTTGTTTAGTTCACTCTGGCACAAGAGTCACCTCAAAGCTACTGAAGAGCCCCAGTGTGATGGTGCATGTCTGTAACCCAAAGTGTCAGGAGGCAGACTTCAGGGCCAGCCTGGGCTACATTGTGAGACCCTGTCTCAAAAACAAACAAGCACAAAGGCTGTTGAAAACTTGAGGAGTAGTTTTTGCTTCAGGTAAAATACGAGGAAATTTTTGGTTGTCCAGGTAGAGTATTTATGAAGATATGGGAGTGTCATCCAGATAAATGTGAAAGATAAAAGTGGATGCTTAGAGTATAGAAGTTTCCAGTGATGCAGGTCAGCTGGAACAGTGACAGGATTGGCAGTGCCTGACAGCAAGGTTTTATTGAGCAAGGAATTAATCTCTTGGTTTTAGGCACCTGGCTTTCAGCCAGGTACCCTAGATCCAAAGCCTAACTTGGATCTGCTGTTTACAAGCAGTGTAATCTTAGGCAGGTTGCCTCAGCATTGTCGTGTGTAAAACGAGAAGGATAGAATGGGCTTATAAGGTGATTTGTGACATTTTAAGTATTTAAAGCAACAGAATAGTACCTGTGTAAACACTTGCTATCATTACTACCACTTTGTGTGTGTGGCAGAGAAATTACATTCTGGTAGCTGTTTTTTGTTTTAGTTTGTCTTGTGATATTGGGGGCTGAACCCAGGGCCTCACACATACTGAGCTGCACCCCAAACCCATTTTTAAATTTTTTTGTCTTGAGTAGGTCTCGATAAGTTGCATGGGCTTCCCCTGGCCTTAAACTCGTGATCCTTTTGTCTCTACCTCCTGGGTTGCTGGAATTGCAGGCATGTGTCACCATGCCTGGCTCATTAGGGTAGCTTTTGATACTGTCTTTTGCAACATACACTTAGCATAAGTAAAAATGTTATTTGAGTTTCAATAATTATAGTATGATTATCCACAAATACTTAGCAGTGCCGTGAACTCACAGGTTTAACTGGCATTTGTGGAGGGTAAGTGGGTTGGAGGTGATAGGCATCATGATGAAGGGGAACCATGATGAAAATTCATTACATCACATTTTGCCTTCATCAGCATGTTTCAGCTCTTCCTCCATCTAAGCAACACTATCTAGTGCTCTTTCCTAGTTCTGCTCTATGGCAAGCACAGGGCCTGGGATGAGTAGAAATGATCATCTGCTTGCCCATGAGTGAGGCTCAGATTTGCGCTAACAGCCAGTTGCAGCCTGAGATGCTCTGCACATCCCAGATCCTTACCAAGGGGGAGGAATCTGAGCTGGGCTCAGTGCTGCAGAGGGCCTGTTGGAGCCACAGAGGTGCATCTGCCATCTTTTAAGTAAATCTGATTTGCTCAGATGCTCTGTCCCTTGTAGCCCTGGCCCTTTGTTATTTTAATGATGTTTTGGCAAGTGGTAAAAAATGGATATTCATTTGAACACTTTTTAAAAATCACTTCTCTTGGAGGGAAAGGACACTTCCAGGCGTTGAGCATTTTGCGTCACAGTCGTGTTTCCCAAAGGATAATCATTTCTATCCCGGTTCACTTATGAGCGGTGGTTGATTAGAAGCCTATGCCCCGCCCTTCCACCCTCCAGCAAAGACTCTGGCTTGGGCTAGCGTATCTCGGTGTGAGTCCAAGCTGAGAACCATGTGCAGTTTGTCTAGAACTTGGGAAATAAATGGTTAGAAAAATAGCACTCAGGCTGGAATCCCAGCATGTCTGCTCTAAAATGAAGAGTCGTTTCCGCACATACTCTCTCTTGCTGGTGCATCGTTCTGTATTTAGAAGATTGATACTGAGTGTTTAGTGAAACAATAGGTACATATGTACAATCTTAGTCTCTCAGTTTTTAATTCTGGGCTTTCCACTGAGAGCGTGACCTCTTTTCCTTCCTCCTTTCACTCTACAAGGGAAACTGTATACTTAGTCTCTTCTGATTTGCCCCTTGATCTGTGCCGCCCCAGGAATAGTCCCGTTGTTGCATTTAAGCTTTCTCTTAAAGGACACAGTACCTTCCAAGGAGGTCACCATCTTTTCATGGAGTAGCCCTCCATTTTCTCCATCACAGCCAGTGTTTCCTGGCTCTTCCTAGTGGATAACCTGTATGGGTGGTAAATTTCTAAAAGCTTTGACACCCTGAAAGCATTGAGGGGAAACTCATCTTTAACATTTGCATAAGACTCACAAGTCTCCTCTGGGGGCTGGCATGCTGATATTTTACAAAGCATTTCAGGGGGCTGCAGGTGAGGAAATGTATAGGAAAAAGTGAGATTGTCCTTTGGTGCATCTTCTTAACTCTCCTTATTATAAAAGGTGAATTCTTCAGAACGATTGTTGAAACTTAATAGAAGTTTTATTTAGGGAGGGAGAGTTTGAAAAGGTACATTCTCTAGTGCCTTCAGATTCCTTTTTTCTTGTGCTATTGCTGTTGGTTATAGTTAGTATTTAAGTTTTCTCAAGAGCCTCATTTTAAAAATTGTTTTCCTCTAAATTAGAATTCAGAAGTATTATGTTTATATATCAGGCTTTTCAATATTAGAAAATCCTTTTTTGAAGTTTTTATTATATGCTATTTTAGAAATTTAAAAGGCAGTTATAAAGACTGAATTTTAGAGTTGACCTTACTGATGTGCTAGGTGACTTGTTTCTTATTTATACTTAAAACTAGGGACGTAATACAAGCAAATACGTTTTAAAACAAGGCTTAAAATAGCAATTCTTCATTTCAAGTATGATCAGTACTTGAAGGCTGTTCTGAAACCCTACATGAGAAAGGTTTTCTTGTCATAACTATTATTTCAACCAATTACTACTTCACACAGTAAAGAGCCGAGGTCCTGAATGGTATGCAGGGGTGGTCATTAGGTTAGAGAAAGGGCTTCCAGCAGGTTTTGGTCATTCTGCAAAACAGGGTTATTAGCGTATGTGGATAGGGGGGACTTCATCCCGGGATTATGAGATGTCCAGACCAGCTCCAACACTAGGGCTAGTGCTGGGTAGGAAACTTTTTTTTGGTCAGGGACATGGAACGTGAGTTAGCATTTCCCCTGTCGTTTGTAAGCCTGTTGGAAGACATTTTGGCATGCTGGGTCGCATTCTGCAGCTGCTGGGCCTTGGGCCCAAGGGCCCTCCCTAGCCATGCTGCTGAGTCCTCGTGGCTCCCACACTCTTCCTGCAGTACCCGAGCTTCGCCATCTGTGAAGCTGGTAGCTTACCCAGAATAGGTTCAGTAAGAAAATTCAATTGAATTTCGGTCTTATTTTAAATTTTTTTTTCTGGTAAAATAGATAAAAAGAAATCAACTGCTCTATTTTTGTTAACTTGGTTTTTTCTACCATAGGTCTCAACAAATGGCAGCTATTACATCAGACAGTGACGAGTCCTGATGCTCCCTTACAGTGTCTGACAGACCACTGTGGATTCAGTCTGGGAGCATTGAAGTTAACAGTGAAACGGGCAGGTCTGTCTGTTTTTAGCCCTGCCACAAAGTGAAGAGGGCATCATGTCATCACTGAGTCATCCCCGAGGTAGACTAGGCTAGACTTGAAAGAATCCATTAGATCTTTTTCTTAGTTTTCATTGACATTGGTAGCTGGGTGTACTTTGTGTGGGTGGTAAATTTTAATAAATGAAAACCACTTTCAATTGATAACTACCTCCTGTGCTGGAATAGAGCCTTCTGTGACTATCCAGGAATTGAAAGTAGTTCCCCCCCAGGGTGGTGAAAGTTGGGTGTTATGTTACAGAGTTATGTCAGATAGCAACTGAGTTTGCATCAGATACATTCTGCATCAGAACGTCAGATACTGGATTTATCTTTTCACTAGATTTCAGTCTTTGTCACTTTTATATTCATACTTCATAGATGTTGTTGTTGTGTGCCATCGAGTCGGTATCCGACTCATAGCGACCCTCATAGGGTTTTCAATGGCAGACTGTTTCGGGATTGCCTTGAGAGTGGATTGCCAGGTCCTTCTCCCATTTTTGCGGTGCTGGGAATTGAACTCAGGACCTCAGAGACTGCAGCACAGCGCTCTACCAACTGAGCTAAATCCCAGTCCCACTTCATAGATAGTCACTACTAATTTATATATAAGAACATCTATGTGAATATACATGTATATTCTTGGTGAATTGATCTCAAGATCATTGTCATTAACATAAGGGAATCAGAACTCTAGAGGGTGGTAAAGGATAACACCAAAATATGGTTGTAAGCTTTGTCTTTAAGCACATTTTTTATTGACCCCTTGGGTAAGGCCTTAAAGGGCTTATTTTGGATTCTCACAGGGTAGGAAAGACTCAGGGATTTCTGTTGTGTTTCTTTTGAACCTAACCATCCTTTGTTCCTTAAAAAAAAAAAAAAGCAAATACTTAACCTTCCTTTTGGGATAAGGAAAGGCTCAGGGTTACTTAACTTCCAGTGTTTGTGCAGCTTCTGAGGAGCTGCAGAGTTGCATGTGAGCTGTACCTTGGAAACGTGATCAGAGTGGCACATTTTGGGTCAGAGATTGTGTCTGGCTTTGGATCCTGATGTATGTAGGAATGGTCACGACCTTAAGGTGATCTCTTGGTTTTCTGAACTTCTCACAGGAATCTTTGGCTTTCCTGCTGTGGTCTTCAACTGAACTTGCATAAGTCCTATTAGTTAGAGCCAGATTTTGAGAGAGGCATAAATAGAAGGAAATGGAATTATACATGGCATTGGCCCCTTTTCCCCCTTCAGCTTATAAAATGGAAACATTTGCTTCCAAGTTCTATGTGAGTCTGTATTAGTTGAATATCTTTAAAGAATAAAAACTTTTCTCATTGTTGAATTTTAAAAGTGTTAGTCATTCTTTTTCTTCAGAAGCAAGGACTACATTCACCTTTTACCTTGATTGGTGCAGTATTTATGGCTAGAAGTAATTTTTCATTGTTTGAGAAGAAATATGATAGCATCCCTGGTGGAAATTGATAGGCCTTGATCCAGTAAGCGAATGAAGCATGTCAGCTCTGGGAAGTTAATGTAAAATCAAGTCTGTCAAGTCATGGAAAAGATACCTACTTTGTGGTGTTTGGAAGTTAAATATTGGGAAAGATGGGGTGGTTTTTCTTTCTTCCTTTTTTCATTCTGTGTTTTGTCTGTTACCATCACTGGAATACCATCTTTGGTTTAAAAATGTATTTCACCAAAAAGCTCATCTTTTTTTCCACAGATCACTTCTTTTGGAATCTAAAGTTGTATTGGTACATTGACTCCCGAGTTGAGAGGCGTAATCATGGATTGTAGAGGTTTTAGCGGGACACCTACTATTTCTTAGTATTAGGAGGTTGGTGATGTTGGGTGTATTTTTTGTAACTGCTTGGCAGTTTTGTAGCTGCTTGGCAGTACTTTTTGTAACCCTTACTCTCTGTAAGTGGATGTTTGGAATCCTGCTTTTCTTGCAAGCCTGGTGAAGATCACCTCTGCTGATATCAGGTATAAGAAAAGACATTGTGGTCTAAACTGTGTGCATCAGTTGTCTTCCAGCCTCAGTGGTGCTTTTATGCCTTCTGATATGCTTTCTCCCTCTGGGGAGTGCCCTCCACGCCCATCGTCTTTGCTGTCTGCACATATGTAGACTGGGATCCATGCTTGTTTTTAGGTAGCTTGGTTCTGTATATAAATTTGCTTCCTAAGACTACAGGCTAGCCTATGTTAGATGAAGGCTATACTTCCTAGCAGCCAGCACCAGCTGCTTTGACTTAGTGTTACTTTGAAATGGCAACATAAAGAACAAGCTTAAAATTCCCTTGTTATTAGGAGAACATTTATAAGCATGTGTTTAAAAAAAAGACTGAAGTGCAGATTGACTGTGTGAAGGTGACAGCCACTTGTGTTGAAATTTGGCTATAGATATACTTCAGAAAGAATACAAATGCTTCTGGTGGTTTAGAGTGGCAGTGAGTTGTTTCCTTAAAAAAAAAAAAAGGTCAAGTTTAACTGATTTAAAAGAAAAAGGAAATAGGAGTGATCCCACACTCTATGTAGGGCTTAAAAGAAAAGGGCTTCTTTTTTCTCATAATTACCTGTGCCTAACTACAGTTTCTTCCTTTTCTTTGCTATATTTCAGCACAAAGACATTAGCAGGCTGCTGGCTTCATGGACCTGCAACATAAGGACAGAGCATCAGGACTGAATGAAACTGGAGATTTTAAAGCTGCACTAAGACGTAAACGTTAAGGCAGTGGTTAAAACCGACAGTGGAGAAAGGGGCACTTGCACATTACATTAAGCCGAAAAAAAGGTGTTAGGGAATATTTTACAAAAAACAAACTGGCAATAAATTATGCATGAGATAAGGACAGAAGGACATGAGCACACTATAGGACCTCACCTGATTGATGTGGATGAAGAATCACTGGGTAACTTCTGAAGGAGAAGTTCTCATCAGTACAGCTTGGGACAGGCCTGGGAGGCAGAAATGTTGACTTTTCGAACTTTGTACTTTGTCCAAGGTTTATGTTAATTAGTTCAGATACGAGCAAAGGTATTTCTAAAATGGCTCTACTCTGGAACAGCAATAGTCACACTAAGGCCAGTGTTTGCTTCAGGCACCAGTATAAACAACAGGAAAAATGATCTAACATCCTGTGAAAGGGTGGCAAAGTGCCCCACCCCATACCGCAAATAAAATTTGGATCTTTTCTTTCTTTAATAAAGCAGGGCTGTATTATCTTGAGTATATGTTTGCTTGTTAGGACATATTAAGATGTATTTATTTACCACTAGTATTTAACATTTTGTGCACATTTTCATAATTACATTCTTACCTTTTCATATTTTGACTCCAAGAGGATAGGCTAGAGTTGATTTTGGAATAAAAATGTACACTCCAAGAACTAGTTTGTAATTCTGCTGAGCTGGAAAAATTTTATTATTGTCTCTGCCCTTACTGATTTGTCTTGTTCAGATAAGGTGACATCTGAGTGTTAATGTGGACCTCTTGCTACAGAGAGCTCCTCCTAAGTGCACATTAGGTACGACTTAGCCCTGAGGGACAAGTGGCAGGAACAGGTGCATAAAGCCAGCCTGAACTTTTTGTGCATGGAACATGAATTCTTAATAGAGACCATAATTTTTTTCTTATCTTTGCTAAATGCATATTATGAAAAACCTTAATATTTCTTTTTTAGTGACTGGGGAAAACATGAGAAAAACAGGTGGGCCTGTTCGTACTGCATTTTTAAGGCATTTTATACTTGATGGTGCCGGACTTTTAATAAGAAGACTGAAATTTTTTAGTGGCAATACTGATTTATTTTTTAAACCAGAAAGATAACAGCATATTGATTACTTATTACAAAAAAGAAAAAAAAATCCCTCCCCCACAAAAAACAAACACCACAGAATTCATTTAAAGCAACATTAACAGATAACTGAGCACTTGCCTTAAGTGTTCAGACTTTCCATGATCTTACTATGTATGGAATTACCCAATAACCCTGCTCAGAATTAGCAGAAGGTTCTGGGTGAGAGTTTTAGAATCGTTAATGTACCTGAGTGTGTTTCTTTATAACTCAAGAACAGGCAGGCAGTGTTGAGTCTAGTGAGCCTAATGCAAATCCCAAGTAAATGGCAAGTATTGAAGTTTTTACTGCATTCTAAAACTGTCTTTTTGGAAAATTCCATATCATGAAGTCATTCTACATTTTATCAAGTTGGACAAAGCCAGCTCAGGAAGTGTAGCAGCAGGGAGTTGTGAAGGTGACATCACTATGGTGGTGCCCTGCTGCCGGTGGCCCAAAGGCCTTGGCTTGGGTCAGTCTTGTAGCTTCAGATCTCTAACACCAGCAGCACCTTTCGGGCTCACTTCACAAACCAGGCGTCTACCGGCCATGGTGGAATCAAACATGGCTCACTCATATAAATAAGATTTTTAAGCTTTAGAATTCTTTATTTGTAGAGTGATGGAAATGACCAAGAAGGAATAATAAAAAGGAAAAAGGGAGATATCAGGTTTTAAGTATCTAAATATTTTTCTTCATGACAAATTCGTAAAGTTGTTTTGTTACAAACCAGATTTTCATTTTTTCAAAAATGAAACTTGGTGGTATTTAAAATCTGGAATTTAAAATCTATACCTACCATGTTGTGATTTCACTTGTATTGCTTTAGTTGCTTAATATTTAAGCTTTTCCTCATGCTACTTTTTGTCTGTATTTCCAGTCCTCACAAGCCTATTTCATTTTGTAGACTTGAATGACAGAAATTGTTTCTCATCTTAAGTGTGCTCAGAGTTAAATGGTGAAGAATGTTGTGTCATACTTATCCAATAAAGCCTTTGATTTTTTTAAAAATTTAGTTATTTTAAAACTCTTTGTAGGGGTTAGTTTTTTGTTTTTAGGAATTAAAGATTATTTTTTTAAAAAACTGTTCAACCAATTTTTATGCTTTAGGAAGCTGTTTTGAGCAGTTCTTCCTAAGAACAGCCTGTAGGTTTCTGATCAGTAGGAGACTTTATGAGACCTCTTTATGACTAAGGATAAAGGGTGAATAGTTTAATCAGGACCCTGTACACAAACCTAACTGCTTTTCTGATGGAAACAACCTGCCCTTTTGAGTCAAGGTAATTAAACACGTGCTGGGAGGTTTGTTTTGTTTTGATTTGAAGGAGACCTACCCTTACAGATAAATTATTGCTTCTTTAAGAGCCTATAATATCCTATAGAAGGTCAAGCATTTGACCTGAGAACCAAAACCATTTGGTTGCCAAGCCAAAATTAGACTCTGAAGGCCTGCCAGACAACTGAGATTTCTCATGACTGACCCAGAAATTTAGCTCAGCATATCTCTTCCTGACCCCATTTCAGTAAAAAAGCAATCCTTTAGAAGACTGCCTGTTATTCCAGCGTATACATGGAGTCTTTAGCCCCTACCATTCTTCCATTTCATTTTATCTAAATGAGTGTAAGAAGGAAGGCACTGGAATATGCTTCCGTGAACAGCCTTTCTTCTCAAGTTTCTCACTAGTGAAAATGGAGCTAGAGAGGCAGGGAAGGTGAAGGCCACATGCTGCTTCCCTGGAAGACCTGCATGAGCATCCTGATCACGTCCACAGACATCAGTGCAGACGCAGCTCCTACAGGGCTCAGGGCTCAGTGATGACATATGGGCCCTGCATTTTATTGATGGTGGTCTTCAAATAAGGAAATGGAATCTCAGGTCCATGCCATGGAATGTATGGCCCACACAGGTTCTCGTCACTGTGAAACTTCAGATAGACGCTGTTTTCCTGCTTTTGTGCCTTAGACCTCATTTTCCCCCTTTCAAATAATGATTCTTAGTGCTTTAAATAAAGCATACTTACATGTTTTTAAAGTATGCCTTCATCTAGTGATGAATTCCTGCCAAATATGCTTACTCAGAATGAAATCTCATGGCCTTAACAACTATTGCTTTGGGATCAAGAAGGTAATGAAGAGAACAAAGGAGCTGGCCAAACACAGTTATGGTGATGAAGCAAAGCTGCCAATAGCATATTATTTGGGGGCGAACTACCCCTATAAAACACCTTTGTGAACCATGTAGCCCCTCAAAGCCTGGGTCCTCCAGTGTTCACTACTTTTACCTCACTTTGCCTTCTCTTCCTGCTCCTGGCTGCCTCCATGACTCCTGTCGATTTCTGACTTCAAGATGGTGGCATCAACCTGAAGCAGTGTGCCAGTGTGTTCGAGTGACTTGTGGTGCTGTCCAGACCCAGGTTGGGTGTATGGTGTGGCATCGGTCTGGCCCTACACTCCACAGTGAGGTTCTAGAATCTTCATATCCAGCTCATTTTTTAAACTATAGAACGGGGCTGGGGTTTAACTCAGCTGGTAGAGTGCTGCTCTGCGCTGAGGCCCTGGGTTTGCTCCCCAGCACTGCAAAAAATGGGAGGACCTGGCAGCTCACTTTAGAAACAATCTCAAAACAGTCACTGAAAACCCTATGAATAGCAGAGAAACACTGACATAGTGCTGGGCATGGCACAGTGTTGGGGAGTGTTTCGTTTTGTTGTACATAGGGTGGCTATGAGTCAGATCTAACGACAATTATAGAATATCAAAGAATTGTAAGCATTTAGTATGAAAAAGATTGCATATGCCCATCTCCATCGCTAGCTTCAACAGTTACCAGCTTGTGGTCAGAAAGACTGAAACACTCAATTCTTTGAAATATAAAAGACATCCTAGTTTTCATAGAATAGCTTCTTTGCTCCGTGAAGGGTTTTCTGTAGTCATTCTGATGCTCTACAGTTGATTTAGCCCTGCCTCTTGGTACCAAGTAGTCCATATCCCCCAGAAGGAAGTGATTGGGAATGATCACCTTTTCCCATACAGCTTGTAACTGCAGTTAGCTGAAGGAGCACTTCTGTTGGAATGTATGCGTTTTTCCCTTTTTAAAGGAAATCCAAGTGATGGAAGGACTGAGCTTGTTAGACTGAGTGCAGAGGTGGCAGGTTGAAAAGGATCACAAACAACTGCAGTTACTTGAAGGAGATTCCAGGAGGGCTGTCTGGGTGCACAGGGAGCACACAGTATGCACAGATAGTCAAGGCCTTCAGAAACTGGGTGGGGGTGGGGGCAGAGGGGAAGTGATCTCGGACAGCAGGAAGGAATGAATGCACAGCGGGCTGGCAACTGCCACTGGGCTGCAGCTACAAGGCTTTGTCTGAATTGAGACAGCTCTGCTCAGCTCCAGCAGCTCTGGCCTTTCCTTTCATGCCCAGGGAAGCTTAGAAGACAGCACAGATAGCAGGAAATGGACAGGCTTGCCACTGATTTCCCCCATCCTCTGAGGTAGCGGATGTGCACTTGCCTCGGAGGGTTACTGGACTCCACTTCAGGGCTAGATCTTTCTCACGGAAATGAAAGCTACCATTAGCTCGCACAGCTGCGACAGGACACCTTTTTGGTCTCTACCATAGCCTTCCCCTTTGACATTCCAACTTTTGCTAAACTGGTCATAAAAGGCAGGATTTGCAGGTCTTTTTAGCTCTTGGGATCAGACTACATCTGCAAAACCACGTTTCAGTCAGGTTTACATTTCATATCTGCCAGCTCCCCATCCCAGTGTCTGTTCAGACAGTAAAAATGCCTTGATGGGGACATAGCGTAGTAGTAGAGCACTTGACTAGCATGTAAAAGGCCGGGTTCGATCACCAACACCCACCCCCCAAAAAAAAAACCTGAAAAAAACAAAACACACACAAAAAAACCCAACAGCCCCCCCCCCCAAAAAAAAAAAAACCCAAAACAAAACTGGGGGTGCAGTTCAGTAGTAGGATACTCACAAAGCACATGCAGGCCCTGGGTTCAATCCCCCACTACTGGAGAAGGGGAAAAAAAAAGCCTCTCAAATGTCTGTCTGGCCTTCCTAAGTCACCTTGGATTCTAACCTGAACCCTGTATAAACGACTCACCAATAGTTTGGAGACAAGCTCAGACTAAGAGCACCAGAAATAATCACCAAGCCCAGAACATTTCCTAAAGTGGTCCCTTGACCTTCAATGACACCAAATTCAGGAATGACAACCTATCATTTATGCCAAGACAAACATTCATTCCTTTCACTAAACCCTGAGCAATCCTGAAGGGCAAATGTGTGAGGTCTTTGGTATTTTGCTGAAGCTCAGATGCAGTTCCAGTGCAGGGATATAAGGTCATTAACTAGGCAGGCTCAGCTATTTCCCAAGCTCTGCATCTGGACATGGCATAATGCTCTACGTAAGCAAAGTTGTAAAGTGGAAAGATACAGCATTTTCTGGGGTCTGCGAAGGGAGCAAAAGGCTAAAAAACAAAACCATGACCAACCAAACTGGCCACAACACTTGTGGTAAAACGAAGGCACACGCAGAGAGTCACGGAAAAGACATGGGAATTTTAAGAACAGGTGAGTTTAACAATGTTGTTGTTGTTGTTGTTGTTGGGTGCCATCGGGTCGGTATCCGACTCATAGCGACCCTCATAGGGTTTTCAATGGCTGACTGTTTCGGGATTGCCTTGGGAGTGGATTCCCAGGCCCTTCTCCCATTTTTGTGGTGCTGGGAATTGAACTTGGGACCTCAGAGACTGCAGCGCAGCGCTCTACCGACTGAGCTAAATCCCAGCGAGTTTAACAATAGCACAGACATATGTGAGTAAAATTAATTCACGGTCCATGCTACACAGAAAACCACCAGCAGAGTCCATGGTTGTCAATTCCAGTTGCCTGGGTAAACCTGCACAGGCTCCCGCAATGGAAAAGCTGCTTGTGTGAAAAGCTGGTTATGATATAGTGCTAGTAGAGATGCAGGAAGCATAAAATCTAATGGAAATGTGATCTGGAGAGGATGGGGAGGCTGAAACTAAATGGCAAGCTGGGAATTTTTGAGAGTCTCAGGACAAGTCCTTACAAATATCCATGATGCAAAAATGAAAACGTAAAACCAGGAGACAAACATTCTGAACACTCAGTGTCTGAGGAAGTTCCGCAGGGCTATGTAAGATGGGCCTGACTGACTTAAAATTACCTTCTTAGAAAATCTTTCTGAGCTTCATGGGTATGATACAATTCACTGTTAAGAAACCCTAGTTCACCTTTCAAATCTGCCCAAATCACACACTCAACTTGGTAAGACCACCATGCAATGTTTATATGCATAACCAAGACAAACTCTGTTGAGGTGGGTCTCACTCATAGCGACCCTCACAGGGTTTTCAATAGCTGATTAGTTTGGGACTGGTTCAGGAGTGGACTCCCACATTCTCCCGTTTTATGCTGTTGGAGATTGAACCCAGGTCCTCAGTGTGGAGCAGTGCTCTACCAATTGACCTAAACCCCAGCCCTGAGGGCCCATGAGGCCTTAACTATTTCCAAACGCTAAAGGGCTATTTGCTTTTTTCACTACCAGTCTGCACAAAGGACAGTTTTCCAAACATGACACATGGTGTGACAAAGGAGACCAGAAGCTGATGAGAACCTTGCTGCCCACTACCAAGACACCCACTTGGTCTGCAAACATGAAATGCCATAGCTCTGTAAACGTGAGATGTTATTACTCTCACTAAACAGTACCTTCATTTGGAAGATCTTTTTCATAAGCTATTCCCATTAATATGAATTTTTAAAAAATCAAAAATCTTTTCTCTGGAGACAAAACCTCACTTTGTAGCCCAGGCTGGCCTAGACCTTGTGACCCTCCTGCTTCAGCCCCCCATTGCTGGGACTGCAGTGTGCACTATCACGTCCAGATAGGGAAGGTTTCTGCTTGAGACAGGTGCTGTGGCATGCCCCTGTAATCCCAAAACCCAGGAGGCTGAACCAGGAGGGTCACAAGTTCCAGGCCAGTCGGGGTTACACAGTGAGACTGTCTGAAAAGACAAATTTTAAAAAGATTGTTTGGATTTCTCATATGGTGAATAAAATATTAATAGAGAGAATCCATAAAATGTAAGTTTTTTTTTTTTCCTGTGCTAGGAATCAAACCTACGACCGTGTGAGTGCTAGGCATGTGCTCCACCACTGAGCTACATCCCTGGCCCCTAGTTTTTTAAAGAGTGTGACAAGGTTTTAAGACTAAAGAGTTTGAAAACCTCTGGGACAGCATATGGCAGCAGCACAGAAAGCACCTAGCACCACAGAGCTTTCAACCAAGGGTTCTGTACAACATCTGGGAGGGACATACATTTTTTTTGGAAAAGCCAATGCCAGATTTAACATAAACACAGCAAAGCAGCTGGGCGTGGTGGTGCACACCTGTAATCACAGTACTCAAGAGGCAGAGGCAGGATGACAGATGTGTTCGAGGCCAGCCTGGTCTATACAGCATTTTCCAGGATAGCCGGAGTCACAGTGAGATCCTGTTTCCAAAAAAACCAGACTGCACATTCAAGGCTAGAGACAGCCTGTGCAACTACTTAGTCCTTACCTCAAAAATGAATAAAAATAAGAGGGGTTGGGGGTGCAGGTCAGTAGTAGGGGCTTTGGTTTCAGCTCACCACAACCACAGTAAAACCTCCCCTTCTTTCCTCTTCCCTGGTAAACCTCACTGGAACTGCGAGAGTCTGGGCAACAGGGTTGCAAGTCACAGAGGGCTGCGCCTGCACACCCTTCCCTCCCCCTCCTCTGGCTGTGCCTTTGGGGAACAGATCCAGAGAGTGGGTGCAGTCTTCACCAACTACCCAACTACATGGCAGGCATCTCATTCCCAACGGGAAACTCACCGCTCTGCCTGTGACACTCAAACCTTTCACTACCACTGATGATGACTAGAAACAAAACATCTCCCCTTGGAACCTCCAGAAGACTGTGGTTTTCCTCTGGGGTTCATGTGTAACCCTTCCTGAACGAAGCTATTTTAAGGTGAAATTGAGACCTACGCCTGGTCAAAATCATTGATTTCATAATTACTTGTACCATCCTGGTGGGGGCTCGCTGTCTTGGAGGAATTTCTGAATATTAGTATCCAATAGGATGGTCATTTCTTCAAGATAAATCTAGGTGGAAACTAAAACTTTAGTGGGCAGATTTGTGAAATTCAGAATCAGTGACTGCTTGAAACTAGTACTAATACCTCCCAAAGCCACACAAGTCTGTTCCAGCTGCCACCATGGGGACAAAAAGCACAACACAGCCTAGCCGGTCACAGAAAGCGTTTATTACTGCAGAGGACATGGGGAGTGCTAGGGCCCTGTGCGGCAGCCTCTGGGCATGTGGGTGGGGAGGGCTGCAGGAGGGGACCTAGTCCCTCACATCTCTTGCTCAGTGAAGGAGAGGCTTCTGTGTCTTCGGAGGTCAGCCTTGACAAACAGGCTTCCTCTCAGACAAAGAATGGCCAGAACAGAGACAAAAGCTGCACAGATATCACCTTGAAATGGAAATCAAATTAGGCTTGTCATGTCAGAAGTACATTTTACCCTGATCATAAAACAAGAGCAAAAAGGCGGCATGAGGCTCTACGGGTAGCCTTTCTCTTGAATAAGATGCTTTTGAAAGCTATACACTGGCAGTGCTTTGCCCCTGTGAAAACCAAGCAGCATATAACTTCTGGGTCAGCTTTGAAAACGACTGTTAACTTTGTTATCTATTATTATTGGGATTTTGAACAAAATTGATGGAATAGGAGCCAGTAGAGGAATCTTGTTTGATCTGGAAATTTTCTGTGGAGAGCCCAAAAGGCCGGAGAACCAAGTTTCCAAGATCTTTTAGTTTACCTGCAACATAAAAGCAAAAATTCAAATGAATACAGGAACGAGCAGCACTGATTGACCTTGTCTTCCAGTCTGATTACCAAATACAAGTCTTTCAGGAGTTAAAGACATTCCTGCCTTTAATAACATGGAATGTTCCAGGAGGGTTCTCAGACCTGGCCACTCTCAATGGTGTTGTCCCTTTAGTGCCACCCGCTCACAAGCCTGTGTGCGCAAAATGGACACCTGGTTCCCTCTGGGGAGATCAAAGCCTTCTGGCTAGAACCACCCAAGGACAGAGTTTCTGGGGTGACTTCTGGGAAAATCATCCAATGTTCCCAGGAAGCTGAAGGTCCCCGCCCTGCCCCAAGCCTGGCCCACCTGGGGGCAATGACAGAGGTCCTTCCCACAGGCCTGCTCTCTGTCAAACAGCAGCAGCTACCTGTTAAATTTCATCCCACTTGTCACATTTCTACCAAGCCTGGATTCAAACTCAAGAGCAAACCCTTTAGCCTCCACATGACATGTCACCTTCCTGGGCAATGAGCTCTTGCTCATTTGCACAACGCTATCAACCTCAGTTAGTGCAGTGGCTTCTTCCCAAGTGTCACTTGGGTGATGTCATGTTGTTGTAACTAAAGTCAAAACTGAAGACATGAGATGTAACCAAAGATCCTTATTGTCTTTAAAGATACAAGAGGCCCACAGACTTTGTATGTCAAAAGGTGGAACTTCCAGGATGCTTCAGAGATTGGTAGAGATTTGTGGGGCAGTGGGATGGCCTACTTGAAACCAAGAGTATTCTGGAAAATCTGGACTGGGATAAGTGAATAAAAAATTTCAACTCCTTCTAAAGTGCCTTGGTTGTTTTTTTTGCAGATCTGCTTCCAGTGGAGATGAGAATCGGGTAGATGGGAAGATACTCCTAGGCCTCAGAGGTACCGGCGCCTCACATGCCCACTTGTTAGCAGCTGTTGTCCCTCTGAGTCCCCATCAGAGCAATGTGCAGGTAAAGAGCTGAGAGACGCAGGGCTGAAGCATTTTAAAGGCCCCCTTGGAACTTTTGGCCTCAGTCTGGAGATCTAGCGCTCAGAAGCTGGCTGTGCTCAGAGGAAGCCTGCCATTCTGGGAGAAAGCTCCCAGAGGCCGGGATGTCCACTCTCCAGCAGGCTTCCCAAAGGCCAAAGTGGGGTACACGGCCTAGGTGCCTATACCAGGAGGGTGGAGAGGCCAGAGGGAGCACAGCCTGAGGTGGACGGCTGCCTGGATGGGGCCACAACCTGAATGGGGGTCAAGACAAATGGCCGCAGGCAACCTTAGGTAGCAGCA